>KN482790.1:0-52883 GCA_000787095.1 Periophthalmodon schlosseri | reverse complement strand
GCACCTCTGCTCTCACATGGACTCTTGCACCTTCTCTCTTTTTCTCTTTCTCTCTCCTTTGTCTCTATCTCTTTCTCTCTCCTCTGTCTCTCTCTTTCTCTGTGTCCTTCTCTCCTTTCTCCTTCTCTCTCTTTATCTGACTCTCTCTTTCCTATCTCCCTCTTGCTCTTTCTCCCTCCCTCTCTCTCCTTCATTCTTCTTTTCCCTTTTTGTCCCTCTTTCGCTGGCTTTCCCCTCTCTCTGTCTATCTATGTTTCTATTTCATTCTGTCTCTCTCCCTCTTTGCCTTTTTCTCTCTCTCTTCCTCTTTTTCCTCTGACCCTCTTTCTGTTTCTCTCTTCTCTCTCTCTGTCTCTCTCCTCTCTGTCTATCTCTTTTCTCTCCTCTCTCTCTCCTTCTTTTGCACCTCTCTCTTCCTGTCTCTCTCACTTTCTACCTCTCTCCCTCTTCTCTTTTTTGTCTAATTCTTCTATATCTACCTCTGTTTTTCCCTCACTTTCTCATTCTCTCACCTCTCTCCCTCTCTATCTATCTCTCCTCTTATCTCCTATCTCTCTCTCCTCACTCTCTCTTTTTGTGTCTCCTCTCTCGGTTTTCTCTCTCCCTCTCTTTCAGTCTCTCTCTTATCTCTCTCTGTCTATCACTCCTCCCTCCCTCCCTTTCCTCTTTTCCTACTCTCTCTTTCCTCTCTCTTTCTCTCTTGCTCTTTCTCTTTTCTCTTTCTCTTTCTCTGTCTCTCTCCTCTCTCTCCCTCTCTGTCACCCTCTCCTCTTTAACTCTGATTTCATTCTCTCTCTCTTCCTCCCTTCTCTTCTTTTTAATGTAATCTAATGACACTGCACACCCCTTCTCTTTTTTCTTTCAGTCTATCTCTACCTCTGATCTTTTTTCTCTCTTCCCTCTCTGTCTCTCTCTTTCTCTCCCCCTTTCTCTTCTTTCTCTCTCTCACTACTCCTCACATCTCCTTGCTGTCCTCTCTCCCCCTCATACTCTACACCTCTCCATCTCTTCCTAACTTCTCTCTCTCTTTTTCCCTCTCTCTCTTCCTTTTCTCTCCCCCCCTTGGTATGCCCTTAAGTCCTCTGTTTCTTTCTCCCCATCTCCCATTCTCCCCTTCCTCTGGTACACCCTGATAACACCATCCTCTCTCCCCTATTTTTCTCTCTCTCCTTCTCTTCCCTTCAGTGTCCTCTCTCTCCCCTCTCTTCTCTCTCCTTGTTCTCCACTATAATAACTCTGTCCATTTCCATTTTTCCTCCTCTCTCCACCTCTCTTTCCTTCTCTTCCCTTCTCTTTCTCTCTTCTCTGCTGTGCTCTGATAACACAGTTTTCTTGACAACTCTCCCTCTCTCTCCATCTTTCTCTTTCCTTGTCTCTTTCTCTTGCTGCTCCTCCTTTCTGTCTTACTCCACCCTTTTTCTCTCCTCTTCTCTCATCCTGGCCTCTCACCTCTTCCTCTTCTCCCTACCATCCTTTCCCCCTCCTCACTTTCTCTCTCTCCTCTGCACAGTCCTCTTTCCTCCCCCTCTCTCTCCCTCTCTGTCTCTCTACATCCCCTACTCTTCCTCTTCTCTCTCTCTCCTCATCCTTTGCTATGATAAGTGCATCCTCTTCCTTTCTCTCCCTCCTCACTCTCTCTCTCTTTTCTGTAATACCCTGATAACAGTTTTCATCCCTTTCCCCTATACCCTCCTCTCCCTCCCCTCCTCTCTCTCGCTCCCCTCCTCTTCTATACCCTGATAACACTGTTCTTTTGCCTCATCTCTCTCCACCTCTCTCTCCCCTTCTCTCTCCTTTCCCTCCCCTCCTTTCTCTCTTTCTCCCTCTCCTCTCCTCTCCTCTCCATCTCTCGCTTCTCGGCTATACCCAGGTAACAAAGTCCCCTTGGCAACTCTCTCTCCCTCCTCCCTTTTCACTCTTGCTGCTCCGCCTTTCTCTCTTAGTCCATCCTTTCTCTCTCTTTCTACCTCACATCTTTTCCTCTCACTCTCTCTCCTCTCTTCCGTCATTCCCTGATAACAGTCCTCTTGCTTACCCCCCTCCCTTATCCCCTTTCTCTCTCCACCTCTTTCACCCTGTCCTCTCTCTCTCTTCTCCTCTTCTCAATACCTTCTTTTCTCTCTCCTCTCTTTCTCCCTCTCCCCTGCACAGTCCTCTTTCCTCCCCTCTCTCTCTCCTCTCCCTCTTTCTCTGCTTCTTTCTCTCTCCCTTCCCTACTATTCCTCCTCTCTTTCTGTCTCTCTTTTCTGTAATACCCTGATAACAGTTCTTTCTTCTTCCCCACCTCTCTCTCTTGCCCCCCTCCTCTGCTATACTCTGATAACACTGTCTTTTTTTCCCTCCTCCTTCCTTTCCCCTCTCTCTCCCTTTCCCCTCTTCCCTCTTTCCTCCCTCACTCCTCTCCCATCCCCATCATTCACACAAAGGACCAAAAGAAACATGGCAACGCAGATGAACGTACTTGAGCTCTTTAGGCAGCACTGAATGCCATACTGTGGAATATGCCAGGCAAAGCAACGACGTTTCCATGGAGACAAGCAGATGGTTACAAAGTGCAGCTTTATTCAATTTCTTTCCATGTATTTGAGCAAAACGTGTCTTGCCCCAGTACAGATATATTGCATAAGCAGCTCTGTATAAGTTGTATACGCAGATAATCAGGAAGTACGCATTTGTATACTAGTTGTTATTAGCTTTACCATCATGGCAAAACTCAACTCTGGTCTCCGAAAGTTGTGAAAAGTGTTTATAAACTCATTGTGGTGAATAATTAGGATGCTCTGAATGCATAAGGTAAATGAGGAATAACTCTGAACCACTGCAAACCGTTTAAAATTAACTAGTTCTGTTTTTCATGTTTTTTAAGACAGGTGTAATTCAGGTACAGCGCCTTTAAAAAGTCCATATTACATATTTTCTGATAACTAGTTCTGTTTTTCATGTTTTTTAAGACAGGTGTAATTCAGGTACAGCGCCTTTAAAAAGTCCATATTACAGTATTTTCTGATCTATGTTATAATGTTTCCTCATCACAAACAGACCTGGAGTTGCGTTTTGTTTCATTCACTTATGTTTAACACACAAATACTGCAAATTAAGGCTGAGTTCTTCTCTCTTTAGTGCAAAAACAAATCTGTGGAGATTTTGAGATGACTACTTGAGTTAGCCGAAAAGTTTTCTGCCTCATGAGCGTTATAGATGTACTTACCAGTCGCTCAGAAGTTGAAGGAACTGTATGTAGTGTGCGCTCTTGTTTACTTCTTATCTCTGGACACAGATAGGTCATGTTTATGAAATTTAAATCAGAATCTTGCGTACAGTTCCTTATATTCAGGGGTGGTATATGTCCTTTATATTGTATAAGCTAATACATATGTGAACTTTAGCAATACAGATTTGACTAAAAATGTTTGATTTTTTACGTTGAATCCCAAGCTCTATAAAGGCTCTGATTAGACTCTGATCTTTAAATTTACATGGTGCTTAACTTTTCTCATGGTTGGTTTGCTACCTGCTCGTCACCATGGAGATGTTATCACTTATCCTAGAATGTTCCACAGTATGACATTAAACATATTGTAGTGTTCTGGTGTAAGGAAACATGCCAAATTCCTTCTGGTAGTTTATTTTCTGAACACAAGGGCTACCGTGCCAAAACAATAGCATAGTAATAGTCTCCAAACCAGACCAGAATAGAACCTTCACATCAACCTGTCGGCATAGCAACCTAGTGTCACATACAAAAGTAGTTACGTTAACAACACAAACCGTGAACAAAAAAAGGACAACTCTGAACTAAACACAAAATATCAGATCATTACAATATTAAAAAGGGTCTGTCTGAATCAAAACAAATATGGCTGCTTACCAGGAAAAAAATATCACAGTGGACTGAAAAACATCACAGGTTTCTCCAGAACCAATGAGCGAAGCACTAACGTTTGATTTCGTTCAAAATGATGGGTGACCAATGAGCTCCTTCGTTTCACATTCGTCACTGAAATAAACAAATCTGATTGCACGGTACTGTTTGTTTCTGGTTCGACACGATGGAGGAACTGAGTGTTGTCCCTCTGTATAAACAATACAAAGGGACTTGGCAAACAACTAATACCTCATTGGGCACCACAATTTTACATGAAAGACAGCAGACTTGTTTCTTTTATTAAGTCGTTTCAGATGAATACTGTGATTTAAAATGTCCAACATATACCCTAATGATCCACGGGTGTCATAGATTATAACTATATATTTATTTTTATTTGCTCTGTCACATACATGGGTAAACAATTGTATAAGATGACGTCTAAATTGTGAGTTCCTTAGCATCAACCTCGCTTTGACAGCTAAAGTAGCCACCCCCATATTGCCTCTTGATTCAAATGCAGGATAGTGAAGGCATTAAAGTTAAGCTAGGGGAGATTGGAGGTAGAGCCCTAGTCCCTATCCCCTCTGGTGCAGTGGAACCTTGGAGTGTGCAGTGAGGGGCAGACATGTCCACTCAGTCTGCAGCGCTCCTCCTCTCTGGGACTGAAAAACTCATAGATAATTCATGATTTAGAGGTGAGGCGCTAATTTCAACAGGAGCAGAGCCGCCCATAAATGATTAATAGACAAATATTATGCATAAATTTGCTCATAAATTCAGAGAGATGTTTACGCTCCGTGGTGTTGGTGGAAACTAAACAAGTGGAGATAAGTGGAGAGGAGCGAAGATGAGTGGCGATGAAGATGGTTGAGGTGGTTGCAATGGATGGTTATAGTAAAGAAAGAACTTGTATTTTTGTTTTTATGGGTCTACACAGGTGCAAAAGGGAGCTTTGCAACCTCATTTAAAGTAACAGGTTAGACTACTGGTTTGTCTAAAACATAGTTATCATCATTATATTTAAGATGTTACTACAAATTGTGGTTAATTTTTTCTAGTTTAATTGTTGATGTTTGGAATGCATAAGGTGAGAAATAACTTTGGACCACTGCAAACTGTTTAAAATGAACTAAAATGAAAATCAGGTACAGCATGTTTAAAATTTCAATGGCAAGAATAAGGCATTTGGGGGCATTGTATCTGCAGTTGGATGGGAGCAGTTTCTTGGCTTTTGCACTCACATGTGTACAGTACAGATAGGTGGGGCGAGAGGACACACCCCTGAGGCCAGCCACTAGAGGAGGACTTCAGACAGGACCCTGCTGACCCTCAATCAGCGGGGTGTCAGTCTAAAGCCCACTCCCAATTTTCTTTTGTACCCCTTCACCTTAGCCTTTCCCCTACCCCTTCAGAATGAGGGCCAAGGGGAAGGGCTGAAAACACTTGGAAATGGGACAGCCCTCATTTTCTCTCTGCTTATTTTTCAATTACACCAAGCCTAGAGCTTTGTGCTGTTATTTATGAATATGTCAAATTATTTTTTTAATGATAATCATAATACATATTCATATATAATATATATGATAATGTAATATTATAGCCTAATATTCTGTAATACATTATAATACATGACTATACCATGTTATATTATTATAATATATACTGTAGGCCTATAGGTATACTATAGAGCCTATATTTAGGTAAAATAATTTGGCCTATCAGATATTATAACCCATTTATGACATACTGAAGCTCAATGACAACACACTCTAACGATTAGGCTATGGTATTTATTAGTAATGATGCTTGTGAACTTGGACAGACTGACGTTGCAGTTATAGGCTTCTTTTATTTAGTTAAAGGAGTTAAATGATAAGACAAACGACTGCATAGCCTAGTCATTGGAGTGTGTTGTCATTGAGCTTCCAAAATGTCATATTGCTGGATTATAATATCTAATACTCCAAATGATTTTACCTACATATAGTCCCTATAATATACCCTATATGTCAATGTAATAGGCCGGAGAGGAGTTGAGGTGAGATGTGAGTCAAGATGGTTGGAGAGGAGTGGAGGTGAGATTGTTGGAGAGGAGTGGAGGTGAGAGGTGGGACCAAATGGTTCTAGAGGAGTGGAGGTGAGAGGTGGAACCAGATGGTTGGAAAAGAGTGGAGGTGAGAGGTTGGACCAGATGGTTGGAAAGGAGTGGAGGCGAGAGATGGAACCAGATGGTTGGAGAGGAGTGGAGGTGAGAGGTGGGATTAGATGTTTGGAGGGGAGTGGAGGTGAGAGGTGGGACCAGAGGAGTGAAGGTGAGATGGTTGGAGAGTAGTGGAGGTGAGAGGTGGGACCAGAGGAGTGGAGGTGAGATGGTTGGAGAGGAGTGGAGGTGAGATGTTTGTAGGAGAGTGGAGGTGAGAGGTCTGTGGTAAGGACAGGTTGAGTGGCTGTAGTGTATAAGCAGACCACCAGAAGAGATGCTGCTAAAACATGTTGTTGACATTTAAGTGCAGTCATTTGAGCTAATTAGCTGCCAATGAGCCAGCAGTGTGTGAGTGGGGGGTAATTATCACTTTGTGGGGACTTAGATTAGTGTAAACACTCACATCATAGGGACCTGCCTCCCTTAAGCTTGGGTTAGACTTCTGTAAATGCTGTTTATAGTATTTATAGTATTTATCTTATTTACAGTATTTGTAGTATTTATAGTTCTACAGAATTTATAGTGTGTGTGTGTGTGTGTGTGTGTGTGTGTGTGTGTGTGTGTGTGTGTGTGTGTGTGTGTGTGTGGGTGTGTGTGTGTGTGTGTGTGTGTGTGTGTGTGTGTGAGAGAGAGAGAGAAGAGAGGAGCATCAGAGGAGAAACTGCACAGCATGGACCACTGTTTGTCAGTGCTCATTGTGTCAGTGTATATTATCTGGACTCCAAGATGTATCAATTATAGCATCCAGAGTTTTGCTGTCACAGTAATACTAACAACAACTTGCGTGCCAACGTGCACTTCCTGATAATTGGACAATGAAACTCTTTATAATTAGATCCAGACAGCACGCAGCAGACTTATTTTGACCTCAAGAGCTGTTTATATAATCTATTTGTACTGGGGCAATTACTACTACCTTTATACAATATCTGTGTGGTGGTGGACTCCTGTGCTGGCTGTGGTCCTGTGGTCTCTTGGTTGTACTCTGGTACTTAAAATAATAAACATGAATACAATCATTTTTTGAAGGAATGCAGGAAAAAAAAAACAACACAAAGAAAATGCCAATTTAAAAGCAGAACATGACATAAATTTGGTTAACTTATTACATTACAAAGACTTTATCCTGACAACAATAAAGAACATAAATACACCTTCATGAGTACATGTGTAGTTGTTTGGCAATGCAAATTGTTTTGGCAGACTTTTTGTTTGGTATGTTTTAGAGAGATTGAAAATGGTTGTTTAATTCTATTGTTATTAGTTTGAATGGGTGCTTATATTATAATTGTATATGGAATTTTGCGAGAAGGATAAATAAGTTTACCATGTATTCTAATGTCTTGTTTTCATTTGAGGACTGTATTTTGTATTTTGAGGATTTCTTTTTTTTTTTTTTTTACTTCTGTGTTATATAATACATTCACACTACATTCATATAAGCATAGTATTTCACATTTAGAGGTGTTCAATTATAACCTTGATGCATCAGAAACCATTTGAATATTTGCTATAGCACTTGCAGCCTGATGTTTGTCTGATAAAAATAATGCTGTATCCTCGGCTAGTTGAGAGATTTTAATTTCCTTACTAAAAATTTACCTTTAATTTGGCTCTTTTTAATGTGGATGGATAGAAGTTCAACAGTTAACAAAAACAGAAATGTGGCGACAGGACATCCTTGACCAACAGACCTCATTACAGAGAACCTGGAGGTTGTATTGAGATGTAGCATAATGCAACTGTTAATATTTTGGTAGAACAGTTGAATAAGTGACACAAAATTAAAACCAAAACTAAAACTATTTGGTGTTTTGAATAGAAAATGATCTTCTGCCATATCAAAAACCTTATAAAAGTCCAGAAATAATATTAAAGCATTAGTATTGAGGTAATCTGAGTAACTGAGAAGATCCAGTATTAAGCGTATATTAGGACTTATGTATCTCTGACATGAACCCGGTTTGCATTTCACTATTATTTCCTGAAGGCCATATTTTATCCTTTTGGCCAAAACTGAGGCAAAGATCATTTAGGAGAGTGATAGGCCACCCAAACAATAGTGGGTCTTTTCCTGGTTTGTGAATCAAGCAGATCGTTCCTTGTTTCATGGCAGTGGGTAGATTTTTTTTGTCCATAATACAGTATTTTAATGCATCAAATAAGGGCTGTACAATTATGTTCCGGAAATAAAGATAGAATTCAACTGATAGACCATTATTTCCAGGTGATTTTACTTTCTTTAAAGTTTTGATGGCTTCTCTCATTTCTGTTTTTGTTATTGGTTGTTCACAGTGGCATGTAAAATTGTCAGAGATCATAGGAATATATATTTTTTATAGATTCAATAAAAGGTCAAGTCGTGTGGTTGATCTGTAAATATCCCAGTAGAAATGCTCCACATAGTTACAAAGTTCTTTAGTGTTGGATAATGTTTGATCACAATGTGGTTATTTTTTTGTATGTCTTTTTTCTGAGAGCAAAGAAGTAGCTTGTATTCTTTTCTCCTTTTTCCAACCATTTACTTTGTGACCTTATAAATGCTCCTTTAGCAATATCAATATAATATTTGTCAAATGTTATTTATTGAGACTCAAAGTGAACATCTTAGTAAAGCTCTCAGTGAAAATGCATCAATTTGTTACATTCAAATTGGGATTGGGTATTGCAAGCCGTTCCAGATCCTCTCAGGGTCCAGAGTTGGCCTACGGGCCCCCTATTAGAGACTCAGGCCATAGGCTGAAGCAGCACTTTTGCTGGCAGACGATTGGTTGTTGAAGCTTCAACCATGACAATTTCCTTATGGAGTGGCTGATCAAGCATGACCGTACAGTTTGCTTTAAGTCTTGAACTAACAGGAACTGTTGAAGACCCAGGGCCTTCCCATTTCACAAAGCTAACTCCATCACCTTCTCCTTGAATTGGTGTGGGGTAGCTTGTCTTTTTATCAGAGCAAAAGCTTTGTATGTCAAAGGCATGGGCAGGAACATCTGGAGTGTCCATGCATGGTTGGGAGAATCTCTTTGACAGAGATTGGCTTTGGCATTTGTCCCTATGATGACTGGTGTCTGGTCGGGACCCAGTGGGTCTGGACAAATCACGGCCAAGACAGACAGTCGTTGGGGCTCCAGTCACTTTCTTTGGAAAGTCCATGTCCACAATGACATAACCAAGATAGGGGTAGTCTGAGTCACTTAGGCCCTAAATGTCAAGCTTGGTCACTGGGTAGATGGGAGTGTTTGGCAGGTATTTTCGGCACCAGGACTCAAAGATGATTTTCACACAAGAACCACTGTCCAAAAGTGTGTCACAAAGGTGTCCATTCACTCTTAATGTCTCCATTGAGGGTGGGCCTATTAAGCCTTCAGGTATTTCGGCTGCAGTATGTCGACAGCACTTTTTCTCACTGTGTAGACAGGGTCTTGCAATGGACTTTGAGCATTGGACTGGGGGCTGCTGGTCTTGGCTCTCTTGAGTGCTTGAAGAAGTCTCTGAATAACTTGCTTTTTAGGCCTCTTGCATTTTCCTGCCAAATGACCATTTTTACCACAGCAGTAACAGAAGCGCTCTTCAGTCTCAGTTGATGATTTCATAGGTGAGTTTACTGCCATTACAGTGGTTGGACCTGAGCTTTGATGTCTGTTGATCTTTGAGTACACCTTTTGTTGTAGGTGTTTGATTTGTTTTCTCAAAGCCTCTACTTCAGGATCCAAGTTTGCAGCACTTTTTAGGCCTGGTTAGATGCTTTTTTAAAAATTTTATTTCTTTGACTGTTTGCTTTCAGCTTGAACTTTGGCATGGACAGTGTGTGACTGAGATTTACTTTTGAAGCCTTGTACTCTTCTTCGTTCAGGATTTCCTTTAGTAGCTGTAGAAAGGTTGGAGGTTTGACTTTCCTTTCTCTTAATCTGAGCTTAATGTGAGCTGAGCGGCATTTAGTCAGCATTCACTGGGCCTTTGAGTAACTAATTCACTCTGGCTCTGTCCATATCTCTGGTTGGCAGGCCACCTTGCTGCACAACTTTGGCCAGGGCAAAGTCTGATAACTTTTCACCAGGTTGCTGCTGCAATAGACCGAAGGAGAGATACAGGTCATCACCAGACTCAGCACTCTCGAGGGCTTCTAAGCACTTCAGAACTTCACATCAGAAAGGCATACTGCTTTGATCAGATCAAGAGCTGGGCCTTTTAAACTCTCCATGATCCTTCTCCTTTTGTCTTTATCAGAACCATCTTTGGCCATCAGGTAAACTCGCTCTAGCCAATAGTCAAACTGTCTCAACAGCAATAACCTCCACTCTCTGATGCAGGTTTGCTTGTCTTGTCCAACAGATTTATGACAGCACGAATGAGCGACTCTGCAAAAAAAGAGGTAGATTGTTGTGACTAAGTGAACAATGCCTGTACATCATCAAATGTTTTTCCTTCTGCCTGTAAAAGAGGCTTCAGTTTCACGTTCAAGTCATCGTCAGTAGTAGGTGCGTCAGAAGCTGTTACTAATGGCCACCCTGCCAAGCTTTCAGCTGCTGGGACTTCTTTTGGAACTTCCTCCGCCACAACTTTTTCTCTGCATTCACACTGCACAAGGACTAAATTTTAAATGAACATTTTAACAGATCAAATGGTTACTGTGAAAATGTATTCAACAGTAATTTTAAATATATTTTTTAATACTGTACCAAATGCGGTGGGCCTATTCACCAATCACTCACACTCATTAGCAGGTTATACGGCATCAAAAACATGCCTGAAGAGGTTTAGATGTCATGCATGAATGTTTCAGTAATTTAGCCATCTCTCCTGGGCCCTTTTCAAACCCTCCTGACGCTTAGCTGGAAGATTCTGTCCAATGCTCAGCCCACAAGCCTACGTCACCCATCCTCCTACATGACAATTCTCCAAAAATACACAAAAACATGATACAAAATTGTACACAACAACCTGACAAACCTGATGTGATGTGTAGTAGGTTCATTATCGGGATGCACGTATATTGTGTTGTGATAGCGCTCTGAAGGGGGAGTGACTTAGCACAGGGAACAAAGAGAGGGGAGACTCTCTGAGAAGCTTATAAAACAGGTTAGTATGTTGTTTTTGGCAAATTTAGCATTTTCAAAACAATGAAAGGTAACATGGTGATATAAATAAGTTCTGTGTTAGCAGTTAATACCTCATAGAAACATACCTCCTCTTTAAAATCTGTCCTTGCAGGAGTCAGTGCAGAGACCTGGGGACTGAGGACACTGCAGTTTTGGAGGCGCTGTAATGGTGCTGTAGTTTTCTGTGGAAGTGCAGAGAGGAGAACGTTACAGTCATCTACTTCATAGTAAATGCATGGCTCTGCACATGCTCTGACTCTGGTAATATTTTCACATGATAAAAACCTGCTTTAGTGACGGACCTAATGTGTGGTTGCCTGGTAAATGCAGACTAATTTTGCTCTGTATTTTTATACAGAGGGATATCAGTCTGGTCCTCACTCCCTCTGTTGTGTCTCCAGCAACAACCAAACATGATCGTCCAATCAGATTTGTTTATTTCAATGACGCATGTGAAACAATGGAGCTCATAAGTCACCTATCATTTACAAACAAAATGACATTTCTCTCAGCTCAGATTAATAGAGTTTAGTGCTTCATTTATTGATTCAGCAGAAATCTGTGATGTTTTTCAGTCCCCTGTGATTTTTTTTTTCCTTTCTTTTGTTTTGTTGTTTGTTTGGTTTTTTTTAATCTGCTGCTTGCTAATGTGATCTGCAGCTATTTGTCGGAGGAGCCGACAGTATGCGACTCTTGATGAGGTTTACGGTTACGTTGGCTCCCTTTGGGCACCGCTATTTTTTCAACATGGAAGTCAGCAGACTGATTTCTTTTATATAATTTTTTTCCAGTTTGAAAAAATAAATGATGACCTTAGAGACCTTTGACCATTGTTGAAAACAGCAAAATTGAAAAGCCCCATCTCTTCATGGTGGCATTTCACCCTAGGAAGCAGTAGATTTCATTTTTATATTGGTAGTCAAAACTTTTGGATAAATGCAAATTACTACAGGACAGTGGGCGAAGATAAGAGCTAGGCTTGTGTGTCGGGCGGCACAATTTATGAAAAATATCACATTTTTCTGAGAAGCAACTAGATTTGAGATTTGTTGTAATAATAGGATTCTGTTAAAAGTTCACATTTTAAAGAGGGTATTAACTGAAAACACATAATATGTTTAGATCACCATGTTACCTTTTATTGTTTTGAAAATGCTATATGCACAGAAAACAACGTCTTAACATGTTTAATAAGTTTCTCTTTTGTTTCTGATGCTCTCCCTTCCCTTTGCTCCCTCTGCTAAGTTACTCCCCCTTTAGAGCACTAATACAACACAGTGTGTACCCGGCTAATGAAACTACTGCACATCGCATCAGGTTTGTCAAGTTTCTGTATAGAGTTTTGTATCATGTTTTTGTATATTTATGGGCAATTGTCATGTGGGAGCATGGATGACGTAGGTTTGTTGGCTGAGCTGAGGAGGGTTCGAATAGGGCCCGAGAGAGATTGCTAAAATACTCAAACATGCATGGATGACATAAAAACCTCTTCAGACATATTTTTGATGAACGTTTTTAACATGGTAGAAAGCATAATACCTCTTTAAACATGTCCAGTAGAATTGACCAAAAGACTGAAACCTGAACTGACAAACTAATACAAGAATCACATTTCAGAACATGTTTGCACAGATCTAAACTACAGATTTAGCAGTTTTTATGCACAATAAGACAGGATTTTGTTGTTAATTATGGTACTTCAAAAATTGCAGCCTTTCGGATTTGCTGATTGCGTCCATTCAAATTGTTATTTTGATTCGATCAGTTGTACAGCCCTGCTTGTATGTTTGGATAACTTATTTTGAAAGGGTTTCTGAAGTTTATTTCCTCTAATTCCGGTCTTTCCTTTGCTGAAATGCCTGGAGACGCTCCACTGACGCTAAAAAATTAGAACTCCAGCCTCATTTGAGCGACCTGCTTTGGTGTTCACTGGGAGTGAGACGTTCAGGTGCACTCAGGCCAAACTGCAGGTAATTAATAGAGGCATGCTGCGTTCGAGTCTGTGGGATTAGCCAGCATCAGTGTACAGTGCCTCCTCCACCAATCAGAGCAGAGCAAAGTACAGATGGACCAATTAGGCTCCAGCTGGGAGAGTGGAGAGGACAGAGGGAGAGCCGGGGTGGGGTAGAGTACACTGGCACACGGGACGGCCTCCTGCGGTAGTCTACAGCTGCTTATGGCATAGTTAGACTGGACCAGGTCTGAGGAGCCAGAAGCACAAGGAGAGATGGGCTCTTCTCTTCAAGAACATTGCCATAGATAGTTCTCTTTCATTTGAGTTAGTATTGTCATTAAAGAAGACCTATTGTGCTTGTGTCTGATATATAGGTATAACCTATGACACCCATGGATCATTGTTATAGTCTGCACATTTTAAATCACAATATTGATCTAAAACGATTTAATAAAAGAAACAAGTTTGTGGACTTCCGCGTTAGAAAACTGAAATGCCCAGTGGGAGCGGAGGTCACTGTAAAAGTCATCACAAAAAAGAGCTGTGCCACGGCCCATTCTAAGGCGAGCTGCACATCACGCTTAACCATGCACAGCAAGATGGATTCTTACGATATTTGTGAGTTCACAAACTCACCAGAAGCCATCCAGAGAGACTCCTGCTGTAATCACAGAGGAGTATTGAGGTTTGTGCAGAAGCCAAATACGAAGCGCCCAAGCGAACCAAAACAAACATGGCGATGCCAACAGATATTCTTCTGCCTATTTTAGCATCAATATGGACGATTTTGTTTGTGAAAAAGGTAAGCACTTTGTGCATTTATGGACAGGGAAGATGTCTGTGCTTTTCCCTCAACTGGATGTAACAAAAATTAGATTTTTTGGCTTGTTCCGCTATTGTGACGCTTCGACCAATCAGATACAAATAATCATGATGCTCTGCGTTTTCCCGATCGCTTTCAGCGAGAGCCGTTCCAGTTTGGTGTTTAGGACTCAATTCAGAGTGCTCCACATATCAATCTGGCATGAGCAGGTTACATCACGCTAGCGAGTAGCCAGTTTTTATTTTATTTTTTCATTTATGTCAAAATGACTAGGCAATGCTGCCAAATCCTAAGCGTGTCACAGATTAAGAAAACAAAATTGGAGAAGGAATTAAGTACAGAGCAGTGGGCGTGTACCGGTGGCTGTGAAAATGGGGATAGATTGGAGCGATGACGTCTTGAATACAAGAGAATAAAGATTACTCAAACATACAGGAGTCGCTCTAAATACAACTTGGAGCAATAGTACAAAACTACAGGCCGGAGGCACAGCGCTCTCACTCCAGCAGCAGCAGTCTCATATGGTTCTCTTTTTCACCAGCAGAATCACACAGCCTTTTTCTTTTTTGAGACTGCGCCACCTGCAGTTTGAAAGACAATTTAACACTATATACATGTCTGTTGCTGTCTGACTCTACAAATGCTAATAAATTATGGGTTTAATAATTAATTACGTAATGTTTATCTAAAACAACAGCCACATAGTCTTGGTGGATGTAAATTCTACTTTTTCTTAAGCATACCATAAACCACATGCTCCTCATGAGACACAATATTTTTCTTCAATAACTAAAAATTCAGACCTGTAGCCAAAATCATTCAACTGAACTAACAAACTGCTGACTTATCACATATAGTCTACATTAAATCAGTAGGTGTTTATTCTTTATTGAAAAGTTCTGTTTTATTTAGCAAATAATTTAAAAAAGGGTTTTGTTCTTCTGAGACCCAACAAAATCGTGGCCCATGTATCGACTATACGGATACCTAACAGAAACATGCTGTTATACTGAACACAGTTTAATGCCAGAAATGCTCATGTTTTGATGTATGGACTTAAAAACACAGCAGGAGACCTCTGGACTTTTACCTGTGATGTAACAATCCATCTGACCACTTAAAAAATCACATATTTTTAAGTGATCAAATGGAACATACTTATTAAACATTAATCAAGTAAAATACAACTCCAGGCATGTGTCTGATGAGGGAACAATGTTATAACATGGTTACAAGCCCCCAAAAGTCAATTTTGCATAATATATGTTTTAAAGGAACTGCATGTGGCCTGCGCTCTTAAAGGTACTAGTTATAACTGAACCTGTGTTGCCAGAGCCTTAACCTGCAGATAGAGGACACATACAAGTTTTTCTCATTCTCAGTATATGGACAGGCCTCATGTGAAAGTCAGAACCTCAGGTACTAGTTATAACTGAACCTGTGTTGCCAGAGCCTTAACCTGCAGATAGAGGACACATACAAGTTTTTCTCATTCTCAGTATATGGACAGGCCTCATGTGAAAGCTCAGAACCTCCAGAATTCACTCACTGAGCTGCAGAGGCTGCACTAGCACTGATTCATGATTGGCTGTAGGTGCTGGGGTTTAGGTAGTGACCATTCAGATCAGAGAGACGCCTTTTAGGTTTAAACCAACTGGATTTCAGCATTAAAACCCAAATGACAGTCCTGTGAGGCTCATTCTGCTTTCTGATTATATAATTGTCCCAACTGAATTGAACCCAAACACCAAAATAAATGAAACAAATCAATGTTTTTGTAATTAAGAATAAATCTGCATTATAATTGTTATCAGTAAAATTTATATTTGAACATGTTTACCTTTTTTCTGGGGACACAGATAGGTCAAGTTTATTGATTGGTTAATTTAAAATCTAAATATTCGATTCAATTAAAGCTATGATAAATATTTACCAGAAGTACTATCCAAACCAAGAAATAAAACATGAAAACCTGTCATATGCGCTATAAGAGAGGGACATGTGCCAATCTCCACAGAAATGCCACATAAGGGTTGTCAAAAGTCTCGAAAATCAGATAATAATCGATACTAAAACCAGTATCAAAACTAAATACTCATTTGAGCAGGTACTGACACAAAAAATTCACATTAGCAAGACAAAATTGGAGCTTTCCTGAACAATTTTAGTATGACTTTGAGCTTTATTGAATATAAGATCTCATGCTAAGAAAAAGAAAGTACAATTATTTTGTGTACAAAAATTACATTCCATTACTAAAAAAAATATCATTTTTTGTGGTATCGTAATTGGTATTGAGTATTTAGTGAATTTCTTAATATCGAAATCGAGCTTGAAATTTTTGTATTGTGATAACATCTATGCCATATATAATCAGCATGTAAGCAGAGAAGTGTGTTAGAATCCTGGTATTAAAAATGCATGTCTCTGCCTCTCCTCGCTGCGTAAATAAGCGCTTAATAAATGGATAATTAATATTTAATCTTCTCAGCGTACATTATTAAAAACAAAACGGACCCATTAGGTTTTTAATTAATTTGGCTATTAAGTGAAACGATTTGGTTTGGGGGTACAACGCATGTCTTTGTTTTGCCGAATGGAATGAGTCACCTGTGGGATCTTTATGTCAAAAATATTCATGTCGTATTCTGATGGCCCTATTTCATAATGTAAATAAGTGTTACCGCGGCAGCCAGCGCCATATAAAATAATGATTAGAGCTAGATGAAGGAACGTTTGGCAGCAGAGGAAGGAGGATGGAGACGAGTGAATGAAGCCCACATAAAGCACTACAGATTACCACAGCGAGGCAAATATCAAATAAACATGGCGAGTATCATTTTAAAGGTCCTTTACCCTATTTTTCCATGTATTTGAGTAAGAGTAGTCCTGCCCCTGTACAGATACATTGTATAAGCAGCTCTTGAGGGAAAATATTTCCTCTACGCACTGTCTGCTTCTAATTAGAAAGCATTTTATTTATAATGAGTACGTGTGCGTTAGCATGCTAGCTGTTGTTAGCTTTTGGATGACGGCAAAACTCCGCTCTGGCCTCATCGGAGTGAATAATTAGATATGCAAACCATGTTATATTGTTGTCCTCTCATTAAAAACATACCTGCAGTTGGATTTTATTTCATTCACGCTTGTTTCATTAATCCGTTAATCTAAAGTCATCTTCTTTGAGCCTCAAAAATGCTCTGTTTGCAGTTTGCCCGTTAAGGTGCATCATAAATAAAATATCATAGATATAGTTTACTTTCTGATTGTTCACTCCCATTGCTGACAGCAGAGGGAGCTCCAACACCTAAATGCCGAATGCGGAAACCGAGGTTAAGTTTATAAAGTATATTTTCCATATGCATTATTTTAAAGGTCCTAAATGACAAAAAAAATAAATACAAAAATAAAAAAATAAAAATAAAATAAAAAATAGCTTGTGAGCTTTTAGCCATGTCATAATGTTGTTACCTCCTTAAAAACATACCTGGAGTTGTGTTTTGTTTCATTCACACATTATTAGGCTGTCCGTATCCCCAAAGCTCAAAATGCTCTGTTCCACTTTGTGATGTCATGAGGCGGTAGTTTTCAAGTTAACAGCTACCTTTTTACCTTTTGTTCAGTAGAGATTGGCAGTCCCAGGGCTGAAATCACCCAAATGATTCTAGTGAAGGTTTATGGGATTTAAAAACACAGTGGAGCACTTCCCGTATTACCTCATGACATCACAAGGTGGAACAGGTGGAGTGTTTTCTGTTTGAGTGAAGAATTCACCCTAAATATACAGGGTTTGTGTGTTATCCAGGTAAGTTTTTGATGAGGAAACAACATTATAACAGATCGGAAAATAGTGTAATATGGGCCCTTTAAGTTAAAAAACATGAAATACTTCTCCCAAGGTAACTAAAAGCATGTTTAAAAGAGGATTAAAGCCACATGAATGCATAATATGTGTTCTTTAAAAGGAACTAGTTGTGTTTTTCATGTTTTTAAAGAAAAGAGAAGTAAAAATCAGGCATAGCACTTTTAACTAACCATTCTTCCAATTGCTTCAAAACCGCTACTATAGTACACAAACTGTGACTACATTTGAATAATTTAATAAAGCTCTATTTACTGTGTACATTGGGAGTAATGTAACAGCTGCAATAACGCCAGGCGGCGAATGTAATGAGAAACCATCTAGCACAAACACGACCTCTTCGACGCCATGCTCTCATCTAACCAGGGCGCGGAATCGTACGGGCCGCGGGGACAAAACGCTTTATTTGTCTGATAGGTTTCATATGTTTAACTGTCTCAGGAATGGATTCTGCATGCTCTGTGTAATGGGATGGGTGACAAGGTGCGTTTGACTGGTGGGAGTATAGTAGACACATTGGAGCTTTGGGTTGTTGAGTTGACACCAGATCGGGGCTGTGTTGTGAAAGGAAGATTGGTTTTGCTCTAGTGATGGGACTTTCAGCTTTTTCTCGGGATCCGATTCTTTTGGGATGGGAATCTTTTGGATGGGTTTCTTTCACAGAGCCAATCAAAAGACTGGCTCTTTATATACAGTTGAAACCAGAAGTTTACATACACTATATAAAAAGACATACGCTTTTTTTTTCTCACTGTCTGACATGAAACCAGACTAAACCTTTCCTGTTTACGGTCCATTATAATTACAAAAATTATTTAAAGGCAATGGTATCAAATACTATACATATGAAATGTATGTAAACTTCTGACTTTGAAAAAAGCAATGAAACAATGTCTAAAAAAATACTATTACACTTCTATGGGGTATTCATTGCTAACACGTAACTCAACGCGTTACCTTTTATGTTATATAAAATGCTATATTTGCTTAAAGCAACATAAAACGTAAAATATTTAATAAGTTTCAGTTTCATTTTAGATGCTCTTAGTCTACCCTTCCTTTGCTCTCTGCTCTAAGTCACTCCCCCTTCAGAGTGACATCATAACACAATCAGCGTACATTCCACTAATGAAACTATTACACATTGCATGGTTTGTGACGCTGCAGTATTGTTTTGTATTATGCTTTTGTA
Organism: Periophthalmodon schlosseri; assembly: GCA_000787095.1. Classification (NCBI taxonomy): domain Eukaryota; kingdom Metazoa; phylum Chordata; class Actinopteri; order Gobiiformes; family Gobiidae; genus Periophthalmodon; species Periophthalmodon schlosseri. The sequence goes on along the minus strand of KN482790.1, from coordinate 33,882 downwards.
TATTTATGGAGAATTATCATGTGGGAGCATGAGTGATGTAGGCTAGCGTTTGAATAGTGCTCGTGAGAGAGTGCTAAACTACTCAAACATGCACAGATGACATCTAAAACCTCTTCAGGCATGTTTTTGATGAGGGAACAACATTATAACATGGTAGAAAGCTCCAAAAAGTCAATTTTGCATAATACCCCATGGGTGCGAAATGAAACCTTCTAATTTAAAGGCACAGTATAATTTTCTGGAGGTGGCATGTTACATGACTTCATGAAAATAGTTCGTACACATGTTTTTAGTTTAATTTAGTCTTTATTTGTCAGGCTTCATGTAGAATTTAATTAATTTTATATTTGTACCAGATTTAGCTATTGCTACTTTCCATTTGTAGTCCCTGGGCAGGTGAACACACTAAAAGTACACATTACATTACAGTTGCATTATAAGGCTAACCTAGCTCATTATTAACATTAGTAAAATACAATAAAATGTCACAATTGCCAATACATTATGTTACTTACAAATATAGTCTACAAAAAGACAAATGTTTGGATATCCTTTCGCAAGCTTCTCACAATAGTTGGCAGGAATTTTGGCTCATTCTTCCTGACAGAACTGGTGTAACTGAGTCAAGTTTGGAGCCTTTTCAGGTCTGCCCATAAATTTTCAATTGGATTGGGATCAGGGCTTTGTGATGACCACTCCAAAATATTCACTTTGTTACCAGTTTGGCAGTATGCTTCAGGTTTGCGCATAAGCTTTAACTTCCTGGCTGATGTCTTGAGATGTTGCTTCAGTATTTCCACGTAATGTTCTTTCCTCATGATATCATCCATTTTGTGAAGTGCACCAGTCCCTCCTGCAGCAAAACAACCCCACAACATGATGCTGCCACCCCCAAATTTCACAATTCGGGTTGTTGTTCTCAGGCTTGCAAGCTTCCCCCTTTTTCCTCCAAACATAATGCTCAGTATGGCCAAACAGTTCAATTTTAGTTTCGTCAGACCACAGAACATGTCTCAAAAAATTAAGGTCTTTATCCCTGTGTACATTTGCCAACTGTAATCTAGCTTTTTATGTTTCTTTTGGAGTAATGGCTTCTTCCTGTCAGAGTGGCCTTTCAGCTCATGTCGGTGCAGTACTCATTTCACTGTGGATAATGACACACTCTACCAGCTTCATCCAGCATCTTCACAAGGTCTTTTGTGAAGATGCTTTTGTTCTTGGGTTGATATGCACATTTCAGACACAGAACCCGTCTCCTTCCTGAGCAGTATGATGGCTGGACATTCCCATGGTGTTTATACTTGTGTATAATTGTTTGAACAGATGACCGTGGCACCTTCAGGCATCTGGAAATTGCACCCAAGGATGAACCAGACTTGTGCAAGTCCACAATTCTCTTCCTGATATCTTGGCTGATTTCTTTTGACTTTCTCATGATGTTACACAAAGAAGCAGTGTGTTTTGGGTGACTTCAAATACATCCACAGGTGTGTCTCTAATAAACCCAAATGCTGTCAATAAACCAGAAGCTTCTAAAGACATGACATCATCATCTGGGTTTTCCCAAATTGTTTAAAGTCATCGTACTGTTACTGTATGTAAACTTCTGACTTTAAAGAAAGTAATGAAATGATGTCTAAAAAATCCTTCTCTCATTAGTCTGGCATTTAGCAAATAGAAATAATTTTGTAATCCCTAACTGACCTAAAACAGGAAAAGTTTAGTCTGATTTCATGTCAGACAGTGTCTTTTTATATAAGGTATGTAAACTTCTGGTTTCAACTGTACCTACAAGTCCAGGTAGGTACAGTTGAAAGGTACAGGTACACATATTACAAAGTATTATGTGCAAGTTTTTACAGTGAATATTTCAAGTACAAATTTCAGTTCAGTTTTTCAGTGTAATAAAAACATCCATCATGGAAACAACATGCTTTTATTTTTGTCTAATTTTATACGAGCTATAATGGAAGTTATATTTAGAGTAATTCATGCATGTTTGAGTAATCTTTATTGCTCTGAAAAGTAATGTTTTCACCTCCCCTGTACACGCCCACTACTCTCATTGGTGACATACTGTAAATGGGCTGATGGAAATTAGTTCTGCGATTTTGAACAGGAATTCAATGAAGCGATCTCTATTATTAAGGCGTTGTAGCTCAATGCTGTAAATCAAAAGACTCTGCGTGTAAAATAATAAATCCTTGTTCAGACCTTTGAAAGCTCTGTTACTCGCTCTCCCCTCTTTCTTCCAGTTGTTTTAGCTACAACCCACCACTACTGCAGCAGCAAAGTCATCCTCAGTCACATCATCTCATTTTCACCACCACCATTTTTTATCTGCTGTTCTCAGGCTCCATCCCATCACTGATGTTTCTGACAGAGTCTTAGTATCACGTTTGTACAGTCAAGAAACTCATTCTATAGACTAAGGTTAAGTTTATGGTACACTTTATTGTACCCATGGGGAAATTTGTCCTCTGCATTTGACCCATCCTTCAATGCAGCTATGGCATCTCCTCAGGAGCAGTGAGCACCACGGTGCAGCGCTCGGGGACCCACCTCCGTGATCTTGTTGCAAGTCTATTGTACATGTTTTGGGTTGATGGGGGAAACCGAAGTCCCCAGAGGAAATCCACCCAGACACCGGTAGAACATGCACACAGAAAGGCCCAGACGACCCAAAGGCCAACCCTGGAACCTTCTTGCTGTAAATTAGGTTAGATTATTAGACTATTGCCAATGCTAGTGCTAAAATGCTATTTTACTTCAAATATCTAGGCCAGAGGTGTCTAAACTTGTTTTGTCGAGGGCCACATATCTAAATATAGATATATAGAAGCGGACGGCCACAGACTGGTGATAAATATAGAGAGTCATTCAGATGGATGCATTTAACAAAGCTTTGACAGAGCCACCGCCTCTTTAATAAGACTTGGAACATTCATTTTAGACCTGTGTCATAAAGCAATGTGATGTTATTGAGTTTATATTGTGGTAGAATTACTTAAATGTGTGTAGATTTACATTAAAAAGTTGTGCTCATGATAATTTGGGCCAGTTCAGCAAGCAATAAAAAAATTCCCTGAGGGCCACATTTAGCCCCTGGGCCATAGTTTTTACACCCCTGATCTAGACATAAAGCATGCTGCTAATGTGTCAGTTCAAAACACTTTATTACCAAGTGACAAAACTCAAATGCACAGGTGTCAAATAGTATTTAATAAGCTACACTAAAGCAGAATGAACCCCCAGACTCCCTGCTGTGAGGAACACAGCAGGGAGTTACACTGAAACAGGGTTATTTACTGCAGTATTTTTCTCAGAGGGACTTTATGTTTCCCTTCCAGTCATATTTTAAGTGTCGGGCTTCTGTGTCTTTGTCCAGGGATGTCCTCAAGGCTAACTGCACCCTGCAGGGACGCTAACAGCTCCATCCATCAGGAAACAATGCACTGTATGTGTCAGGCTATACTCTATTGTGGCTGTGCAAAATGGACACCATACATTTGTGTAAAGGAACTGTATGTAGCCTGCACTCAGACTGGATTAAAAAGGTTCTGCAGTCATGTTTTGGACAGGCCATGCCTCATGTGAAAGCTCAGAATCTCCACAATTGGCTCTGTGCTCAATGGTACCCGACTAGTTCCAATTAGAGGGACAATAAGGGATGCTATTTCCACTCTAATGTTAATCCCTATGAGGTTTTTGTTGAGTCCTTCTAAAATCACTGAGTCCTGATAGATGAGGCAGTGGACAGGGAGCTGCGGGGGGACGTCACTGACAACATGTTAAACACTTTACAAATGTGAGGACAGCTTCACCACAGGACACTTCTGTGTTTAAGGACGTCTAATGCTCATTTTGGAGCCTAATAAATATTTAAATAAAGCCACTAAAATAATCTACACTTAAAAATAATCAGGTGGTTCTTACAACAAATGTAATTTTGTTGTGTTAGTTTTAACGTTTTAATAAAAGTTTGCATTAGCACTGACACATCCCCCGCAGCTCCCTGTCCACTGCCTGATCTGTCAGGATTTATTGATTTGAGCTCGATTCAACAAAAACCTCATAGAGATTACATTAGAGTGGAAATGACTGCGCAGAGTCTCCCTCTGACCGGAAGTAGTCAGCTGCCACTGTGCACAGAACGAATTTATTCACTGAGCTGCAGAGGCTGCATTAGCACTGATTTATGATAAGTTTGGATTTCTTGGATTTATATAGCGCCTTTTAAGACGGAATCTGCGCCATCAGCCCCTCCACCATCACACACCACATTCATACGAGGCAGTGGCTTTGAACCCATCCTGCTACAACTGTTTTTAGAATGTATTATGTCTCTACGGGCTCCTGTTGACACCACGCTTCCTCTTTCCTCAAGGGACGTAAAACTCCATATAAAAACGGAACTAGTCCATTTTAAACTGTTTGCAGTGGTCTAAAGTTATTCCACACGTTTTTCACAACTGCCATCACAGTAAAGTTAACAACAACTAGCATGCTAACAGTGCACTTCCTGTTTGTCAGACATTAAAATTAGGTGCAGACAGACAGTATACTGCTGACATGTTTTGACCTGAGCTGCGTATAGAATATATCTGTACTGGGGCAAGACACATTTTCAAAAACATGGGAAAAAAATCGTGTACAGGCCATTTAAACTGTCAGAAATATGCTCATAAATGGTCCCTTCATTTTGGCTCTACTTTCTGTTAGTGTTGTCACGATACTAAAATTTCAAACTCTATTTTGATAATACAGTCCACTCGATACTCAATACCGATTCTGATACCGTGATGATAGTAAAAAAACACTCTTTATTTGATAATACAGTCCACTCGATACTCAATACCGATTCTGATACCGTGATGATAGTAAAAAAAACACTCTTTATTTAGACAGTGGAATGTGATTTTCAACATTAAATAGTAGTACTTTCTTTTCTATTACCATGTGGTTTATATCTGTGTAATCCCTCAGTCGTCCAGTAGGTTCCATAGTGGTCCACGGGCGTGTACTAGTCTATGTGTCTTATACTTGTTCTGATACAACTCAAGATCATTCTAAAGCTATTCAGGAAAGGTTCATTTCTGTCCTGTGAATGTGACTTTTCTATTGTCGATACCTGCTCAAATGAGTATCTAGTTTCGATACTAGTTTTAGTATTGATTAGTATCTGATTTTCAATACTTTGGCAACTCTACTTCCTGTATTTTTTGACTTTTCTTTTACTTTTCTTCACAAACTGCCACTTGACTGATGTAAAACTACGAAGTATTTCCCACGTGTACTACTCCACTAAACTGAAGCATAATCACAATACTACGCAGTACTACAGTATTTAGATTGGAGTAGCTAGTACAGGCTGTATTGTAATTATGAATACTGTGATTGGAGCAGAGCTTGGTGCAGTGGTGCAGAGTGAGTGAGCTCATCTCTCTGACAGTACAGCGGAGCGACGGCAAAGCTGGGATTATGCAAACGATGGAGAGAGGGAAGAAAGAGAGGGAGGGAGGAAGAGAAAGAGAGGGGGGAGACTTCAAAGAGGCGAGAGCCGAGATGGAATTAGTCCTCCGCTAATCCCACTGGAGGAGAGAGGCAGAGAAGGAGAGTGGGGAGAAAGGGAGAGAGAGAAGGAGAGAAGGAGACTGGAGAGAAAGGGAGAGAGAGAGCGAAAGAAGTAAGAGAAAGAAGAGAAAGGAATAGAGAGAGAGAGGGTGGGGGTAGAGAGAGAGGAGAACAGAGATAGAAGAGGGGAGAACAGAGAGAAAGAAAGGAGAAAGGAATAGAGAAAGTGAGAGAGAGAGGGGGGGAGAGGAGAAATGAACAGAAAGAGTGAAAGAGACAGAGTAGGGAAGGGGAGAAAGAAATAGAGAGAGTGAAAGAGAGAGGGCAAAGAGAAGAGAGAGAGAACAGAGAGAGAAGAGGGGAAAGGAACAGAGAGAGAGAATAGGGGAAAGGAACAGAGAGAGAAGAAACGATTAGAGAGTGAGAGAGACAGAGGAGGGAGAGGAGAAAAGAATAGAGATTAGTGAGAAAGAAAGAGGAGGAGGGGAGGGGAGAAAGGAATAGGGAAAGTGAGGCAGACAGAGGAGGGGAGAAAGGGATAGAGAGAGTGAGAGAGACAGAGGAGGGGAGAGGAGAAAGGAATAGAGAGAGTGAGAGTGATATGAGGGGAGGGGAGAAAGGAATTGAGAGAGTGAGAGAGACAGAGGAGGGGAGAGGAGAAAGGAATAGAGAGAGTGAGAGAAACAGAGGAGGGGAGGGGAGAAAGGAATAGAGAGAGTGAGAAAGATAGAGGAGGGGAGAGAAGAAAGGGATAGTGAGATGAGTAGAGACAGAGGAGAACAGAGAGAGAGAGAAGGGGATAAAGGAATGGAGAGAGTGAGAGAGACAGAGGAGGGGGGAGGAGAAAGGAAAAGAGAGCGTGAGCGAGATAGAGGAGGGGAGAGGAGAAAGGGATAGAGAGAGAGGAGAACAGAGAGGAAGGTAGGGAGAGAAAGAGGGAGAGAAGGGAGAGAAAGAGAGAGAGATGGGAGAAAAGAGTAGAGAGAGAAAGGAGAGCAGAGAGAGAGGAAAGAGAGGAAACAAATATATATAGAGAGAAGAAAAAGGAGTAGAGAGAGGGAGAAAGGAATATATATAGAGAGAGTGGAACAGAGAGAAAGAGAGAGACAGTAGAAAGGTACAGGGGGATAGAGAGGGAGAGGAAGGGCAGAGGAGAAATGAACATCGAGAGAGGGAAACAGAGAAAGAGAGGAGAGGGGAATATGGAGTAAGAGAAAGACAGGAGGGGAGAGGAGAAAGGAATAGAGAGAATAAGAGAAAGAGGAGAAAAGAGCATAGAGAAAGAGGGGAACAGAGAGGGAGAGATGCGAAAAGAATATATGGCGGAAAATATATAGAGAAAAAGGAATATACATTTTTGTCATTTTAAGTAAGTTGAAGAGCAGATTTGGTGTTGGTTTTGTGCTTGGGTCTGAATGACATGAACGAGGAGACATTTAAAAAAACCAACAGTCGCTCTTGTGTTTGAGAGACACTGCAGTAACTGAGGCTGAGCACAGGCTTATGTTTGTCTGTGCCTCCCTCTTGTGGCCATAAAGGGTACTGCATTCAGCTATGTGCAGCAACTAACCATTATTTTGGAATTTGATTAAATTTGCATATTTAAATAATGTAATAACTGTAATTTGACTTGTTGTAGGCTGACACTCAATATGTGTCCAGGGACGACAGATGAAAAATAGCCCTCTGACATATTTACTGTTACGGCCTTTAGCTCTTTCTCCTCATGGTATAGTTGGTGTTCAGTCTAGTCTGTTGCTGATGTCTGTTTTCCTTTCCATAGAACCTGGCTGTGTGAGCTCTTGTCCGGGATTGGTAGACTGTTTAAATCACTGCTCCTGATTGGCTTATGGTCCCTGCCTCCCCCACTCCCTGATTGGAGCAGCATGTCATCACTTTGCCAATTAGCACACCTATTTAAGCCCTGCTCACCTGCTGTCCTGGGCTGTCCTGTGCTGTCCTTGGCTGTCCTTTGTTGTCCTGTGCTGTCCTTTGCTGTCCTGGGCTGTCCGTCTTTGTGGCCAGTATGCCATTTTCTGTTACCATGTGTCTCTGTCAAGTCTCTGTGCTTGACAAATGTGTCTGGTTTTCTGTCGCAGCTGTGACCCTGTGTCAGTGCTCACTTCAAGATTGTGTCCTGTAGTTGTACCAATATTTTTTTAGTTAAACTTGGCCTTTGTTACTCTTTTGTTAAAACCTTGTGAGTTACACATTAGATTCCTTTTGTTTAAATTACCTTTTACATTCCTGTTAATAAGTCTGTGTAATTCCTCAGTCGTCCAGCTATGATCCATCCTAAAAGAAAAATTTAATTCTGTCAACTGGACAAAGTTATTTGAGTGAACATCCTGTTAATCCTGTTAATGAAATGAGTTGTTTATTTCACCATATTAACATCTTGGTTTCTTTTCTCTCCCTCACCTCAGCCGAGCTGCGTAGTAACATTTACTTATTTAAATGCGGAGATGGGCAGAGTAGCCAAACATTGTGCTCAAGTAAAAGTATTTGGGAAAACTATTACTCGGGTAAGAGTAACTGTTGGGACGTAGCATCTGATTTGTAAGCTGAAGTTAATATCATTTGAAGGACAAAACATAATAAATAATGCACAAGATCTGGTATTTTCAAAGGTTAGACACAAAAATGAGACAAACAAAATCATATCTGAAGGAACGCTGCAAAAACACAAATCAACAAACCATTTCATATTGTCAACATAAAGCTTTTGTCACTTGTAGAATTACTCACAGTGGGAGGAACCACAACCTTTACTCAAGTAAGAGTACTGTTACTTCAATAAAAGAAATTACTCAAGTAAGGCAAAAAGTATGTCACCAGAAAAGTACTCTGAAAAGTGCAAATTCTTTGAAAAGTTACTCAAGTAAATGTAAGTAAACACTACCCACCTCTGGGGCTAACCACTCTGCCACTGATAAAAAGACACAACGCTGTAACAGACAGTACATGTTTTATTGTGTTGTCAAAAGCACAGCACAGACCACATAGATTATAATTCTACAATATTTTTGACATAAGGAGTACAGAACGGTCAGCCGTGAGCGCAATATCCCAGCATGCATCTGGAAGCCTTTGTACAGCCATGGGCAGTGTCATCAACACCCCAAAAATCTCAGCACAATTATTTTTGCACAACAGAAAATATGTTTGTTTGTTTTTTTATTTTAGCGCAACAGACATTTGCAAAATATGTTATAACGTAGTGCCCTCCATTCAGATCGTAAATAAAATGTTGGAAAATGTATACAAGTTTGTTCTAACTTTAATCAATTAAAAAAAAAAAATTCATTAAAAAAAAAAATCATTCAAGACTTTCCAAAAAATGTCACACGATTTCTCAGGGCCGATGTTTCAGCGACCCAAATATCTCTGATCCCTGGTTTAGTCCTGGTTGAGTCCTACTTTAGTTTTGGTTTAGTCTTACTTTAGTTTTGGTTTAGTCTGACTTTAGTTTTGGTTTAGTGCGACTTTAGTTCTGGTTTAGTCTGATTTTAGTTCTGGTTTAGTCCTGCTTTAGTTCTGGTTTAGTCCTGGGTAAGTCATTGTTTAGTTCTGGTTTAGTCTTAAGTAATAGTTTTGGTTTAGTTCTTGTTCAGACCTGGTTTTAGTCCTGGGTTAGTTCTGGTTTTGACCTACTTAAGTCATTGTTTAATTCTGGTTTAGTTCTTGTCTTTAGTTCTGGTTTTAGTTTTTTTGTTTAGTCCTGGTTTAGTTTTTGGTTTAGTCTTGGTAAGTCATTGTTTAGTTCTGGGTTATTGTGGGTTTAGTATTGGGTTGGTTCGGGTTAAGATCTTGTTTAGTTCTGTGTTTGTTAGTTTTGTTTACTCCTGGTTAAGTCATTGTTGAGTTCTGGTTTAGTCTGGGTTTAGTTTGGGTTTAGCCCTGGTTAGGTTATTGTTGAGTTCTGGTTTAGTCTGGGTTTAGTTTGGGTTTAGTCCTGGTAAAGTCATTGTTTAATTCTGGTTTAGTTCTTGTTCAGTCCTCGTTTATAAAGTCAGCACAAATTGACCCAAAAATCCCCAAATATTTGCTCAGATGGATGAAATGAATAGAGGGCACTTTAGAATGATCTTGAGCATTAACATTCATGTGTAACTTATGAATAACTTAGATATATTGTTACTAGTGCAAGCAGCGGTGAAAAGAGGCAATAGAAACTATGCACAATTGTCTTAATAATGCAGCCAATGCTGAAATGAAATATGACAAAATATGCCAAAAAAAAATAAAAAATCAGTTTCAAATTGATAACCTAGCAGTGAAGACTTTTAATATGAAAATTACAAAAAGAAAAATAAATAAATAAATACAAACTAAACATAATTAAAAAGAAAAAAAATCAAATTAACACATTAAATAAATAAAATAATTAATTGTAAAAAAAAATAAAATAAATACAATCATTGATATATAAAGAATAAATACATCAAAATACAATATAAAATAAATAAACATGTAGAATGTCCACATATTAAAAAATAAAATGGGCAAATTTTCCAAAATAAATTTCCAAAAAAAACCCCAAAACTGTAATCTGTCATAATATAATTCACAATAGTGTAAACAATATGGTGGCATACACGAAGCACCGTTAAGCTCACAAACATGAGTACGTGTTTGTACAGGCAGTGACGTACGACTGCTAAGCTAGTCAGTTTCGCGCTGTCTTATTTTACGTTTTATTTTGCAATTGTGTAAAAATGTCACTATCAAACAGCGCATGTAGCTTATCTATAGAGGGTCTAAGGATGTGAATTATGAATATGTAACATTAGATAAGTATGCCAATACTGAAAGAGTCAAATGGAGACTACTCCACGTGAAATGAATGGAACCAATATTTTAAAGGGGACATATTGTGCATTTTATTTATTTATTTATTTATTTCCCATTTAAACACTTGGATTTGCTGTCTGATGCCCTCTGATGGCAAATATTAGGTGCATTTTGTAAAAACAAATGAGGAACATGGCTATTGACAGATGCCTGTAGCAAAGAATATTGTCATAATTGGATACAGACAGTACACAGCCGACTTATTTTGACCTCAAACACTGCAATTACCTGGGGGAAAAAAACAGGTAAAGGGCCTCTAATCTGTACATTTCATCCTTGTGTTTTATGGGATTGTGTAAAGCACTTAGTAACCATGTTTTCAAAATAGGTGTGTAAATAAAGTTATTAAAAAAACAAAACAAAACAAAAAAACTCCACAATTTCAGTTGCAATCTACATGGTTGCATAATATATCTCCTTTAACTGGGGTTTAGCTTGTGTTCTATAGCAGTGGTCAGTCCCAACATGGAGGCATTAAATCAAAATCAATTATTGCTTTGGTCAAACAACATGAAATAGTGTAACATTCAAAAATAACTTTATGTAAACAATTCATGAAGCTGCGCTGCGTAACTTTTCTGGTGGAGGGTACATCAACTACTTGACTCCATGGAGATGTCATTGCTTCGCTTTGTTCCACAGCATGACTATTTGATACTTGAATATATCCAAGGAGCAGTTACAGCTCAGATCTGTGGAGAGACGACCCTGCTCACAGAAAGAATGCTTGTTTTTGGAGCTATAAAAACATGTGTAATTAAGTAAATACTAAGTGGAGAAGTTTAATGTCATACTGCGGAACATTCCTGACAAAGCAGTAAGTTTCCATGGAGACGAGCTGGTGACTTACCCACCACTTGAAAAGTTACACACTGCAGCTTTAACATGAGCATGAGAGAAACATTCCAAAACAATCTTTAAAAGCAGCTAGAACAACTACTTAAGTATAAATGTGCTGATCGCATACTACGTTCATTTTTTTTTTTGGTGATTGTATTAAAACACATTACAATACATGAATTTACATTAAATCATTTCAAACTTGAATACTTCATTTTTTTAATAGAATAGAATTGAAATTTGCAATACTTTTTAAAATCTAGATTAAAGTGCATATGACAGTTTTGACAACTAATTTCACTAAAACCTGGTTAATCTAATGATATTTAAGATTTTACTAAAAACCTTGCCTAGAAATTTGGTGACAGCAGATATACATAGTGGTAAGTCCATAACGGTTACCTAGCAACAAGGACCAAAACTTCTAAATTACATCTAAATTGCACAACTGCTATGATTAGACTAATAAAAATAAATGACAACACCTTTATTTTGGTAAATGAAGGTTTAAACTGTGAAAATGTCTTCCTTGTGCGTAAATAGTTTCATAATTTTCCATGTTGATGACATAGGTAGAGGGATTTGGTTTTACAACTCAGCGCTACTTCCTGTATTTTTGTACTTTTCTTTTCAACTTTTTCCACAAACTGCCACTTAACTGATGTAAAACTAAAAATATTTACTACAGGAACTATCCCACCAAACCAAGTCATGATTAGAAAAACATGAAAACCTACCATATGCACTTTAAATAGACAGTCCGCTTTTTAACCCTGTGAATACTGTGCCAAGGCTGTGTGATACATTTGGTTAAGAAAGGGTCAATGTAAGAACTGACACTTTGTTTACATTTCTGCTTCTGTCTTAGAACAAGTGACATTCTTTTTTATAAACTTTAGTGATAAAACAAGATTTTTCTCCAAGCAAAAATATAATCACCACTTTTAGTTACAGGAAAACTTTTATAATTGCAATTCTATCTTTTGCTCCAATAACATGTAATCTGTCACCTGTAACTCATATTTTCAAATGTATTAAATATTATTAATCATCCACAGATAATAAGGTTTCTCAATTTTTATTCTGCCACTCTGGATTAGTCATGGCCTCTTACCCCAAAAATGTGTCCAAATTTAAGCCACAGACTCAATTTGAACAACTTTTAATAGGCTCTGTACACACCAGCACCAGGCAATCTCACTGTCAGCGTCACTACTTCCTGTCCAGTTGTATCTCTATGAGGTTTTTGCAGAGTCAAGCTAAAATGAATAAATACTTAAAAAGATTGTGTTAAATACTTTACAAATGAGGTGAATATTTTACCGGTGTTTAGAAAAATGGGTCTTTTTTTGTCTCAGTGCTAATGCTAAAGCTAATTTTGAGGCAAAGATTAAAACAAAGCCAAAAAACTGAAGTAATCTAGATATAAAAACAATTGGGTGGCCTTTATTGTTAATTTTGATTTGCTGTTTGTTTTATATTCTATGTTTTAATAAAAGTTAGCATTAGCTTTGAGACACAGTAAGCTAGCTAGTGTGCTGCTGTGCACCGAGCCTATTGAATAAGATGCACGATAATGTAATTTTCAACCGATACGATTAACCGATAATTTGAAGATGTGTGTCATTGATAACTGATGAACCGATAATACATTTTAAATTAACCTGATTTTAAAGGGGCAAAAAAATGTTTATTTGTTATTTAAGTTTATAGGTCTAAATGTGACTGAAGCAGACCATATAATACATAAAGTATTAGTAACAAAAGTAACAGTATTGGGTTGAAGCTGCTCATAAGCTCAATATAACTTAATTATAGACTACCTACGTCTTGGTAATGTTTCATATGGGCCTAAATGCTGTTTTATTCTGTTATTTTCCTTATTCTTAACAATATGCTTCAGATAAGCCATATTCTATCTGTGGGTTTCATGCTTTGTGCAACTCAGAGGGAAAGGGGCGGGCCCACAGCACCGTGACTGTTCTTTTAATATGAGATGGATTCTGAGTGACACAAGCCCAAAGCTGCCACTGTGTATTGTTGAAATAGAAGGTGAATAAAAAGTTATTAGAGAGAGGCAGATGCAGACGGTCCTGTATATCCTCACATAGTCCAGGCCCATCAGCCCCATAGATCTGTGTCAAGCTACAACACTAATGCACAGGCCGTCTCAGCTGCCTCATGTTTTCACTCGTCATGGTGAAAACTTTTAGATGACTTGTTAGATCTAATATGAGACTTCCTCCAAACATAAAAGATTCCCTTACATGTAAACATCTGCTCTCTGCCTCTGACCTGGGCCCGCTCCTGCCCCAGTCGCATATACAGAGCGTATGTGCGGCTGGAGCAGGATGCGGAGCCCGGGCTCAGAGTGAACGTTATGAGGGTCAAAACCTCTGAGGAAAAGTGGCTGAATCAGTGTATTTTGGGTCCATAAATTATCTGTGAAAAATGTGATCAGAAGTATTGGTGTGATGTCATAATTGCCATTATCGGTGACTGATATTATCGTGCATCTCTACTTCAAATGAAACAAAATTATATCAAATGTAGCTTTTCCAAATATATATATTCAAATGCCTCCTCAAAACCTAGTGAAATAAAAGTGAACAAAACACAACTACAATCTGACTGGCAACTTTGGTTCTTTTTAAAGACAATACAATAGGAGATGTATTTACCTTGTTGACATTTTTCGGCTGCTAGCTGCAAGCCATCCTCAGAACTGTCACCAGTGTTGGTGGTGACGTGTCATATATCAGCTGTTTTTACTTCCTCCAGGCACGGTCAGTTTGAGCGACCTGCCAGGTCCGTTTACAAACCTAATGTCCCAGGGGTGTGAAAGGACTTGACGCTCCATGGCTCGCAGCTAGGAGCCGAAGCATGTCAACAAGGTAAATGCATCTCCTACTGTATCGTCTTTAAAAAGAACCCAAATTTCTCACGTATAAAAGAAGACAAAATGAACGTTTTTGGATTACAATCTGACTGAGCGGTTAAAGCGACACATGAGATGCTGGTGACGCAGTGGGCAGTGTGGGGATGTGGCAGTGACATGGGGCTAGCTGATTGGTGGTGGGTGTGGCTGGGGCGAGGTCAGGGGCGTATGGGGGCGGAGCTCACAGATTGACCAGGTGTAGGTCCGAGGCGGAGAAATGCGGGCACAGAGCTGCATCCGGGTTCTGCAGCTGCCTCACCATCTTCCTGTGGAACTTGGAGCGCACGCGGTTAAACTCCATGATGTCGTTGGGGTCCTCCTCCACCCAGAAGCCATGGAACTCCTGCATCAGGTAGCCTACAGTGCACATGCAGGAGAGGAGAGAGGACAACTGTCAGAAACTACACTACTAATAATGTACTACTGTAGTGTATCAAGAGCAAAGCATGCATTTCAACAGACAACAAATATGGTATGTTTAAGTTCATGTTGTATCATGTTATGTTTTTTCAAGTGGGTGCTCAGCGCATGTGCATGCCCCACGCGCGCAGACACACACATATTTCACTTTTTTTGCATGTTTCTTGTGCCCTGCCCTTCCGTAGCCACAAACCCACACAGGGCTTTCACTGATATCGTTAGATCTCAGAGGGTATCTCAGAAGCTAAGCAGGGTTGGGCCTGGTTAGTACTTGGATGGGAGACTGCTGGAGTACTAGGTGACACTGTGGGGTGCCAGTGGCAAAATTGCTGTTGTGTCCTTAGGCTCTTCACTCACATTGCCTAGTATGAGGGTGGTGTGTGTGAGTGTTGGTGGTGGTCAGAGGGGCCAGTGGTGCAGATTGGCAGCCTCACTTCTGTCGGTCTACAGTAGTAGCTTACCACCACGTGTGAAGTGAATGAATAACGCACTGTAAAGGCGCTGTATAAATGCTTGTTTTTTCTAGCAAGAAGTGTCACCATATTAAATATATGCAGCAGCTGTAGTGGTCACTAATGTATACTACACTACTCAAAACAGATTTTATCAGAAACTTTATAAATGGCGAGGATATAGGAATAGTTTTCTGCTACTTGTGTTTTGGTATTTTAAATACATTATTACCAATATAAATGTTTTTTTTTGTTGTCTTGACTGAGTTTTAACTGTTACATCATCATTTATTGGCTGCTTGCTTAGCTAAACAATGACAAAAAAAAGGAAGTAAAGTCTCTGGCGTTGCGTCTGTCTGACATGGTAGCCATCTTGGGACATCATCTGTTGACGTTGCTCAAGTGGCTCCCGACAAGTCTTTATGTGGCTTCTATAATTTCGACTGGGCAGGACTCACAGAAGGTCTGCTGGAAGTGCTGCAGGCTGGCCATCTCTGGAGCCACGTTGTACAGGTGAGTCTTCAGAGCTCCACTCAGCAGCAGGGAGTAGGCCAGCTCTGTGATGTTTATGCCCACGATGGCAAATGAATACCTGCCACAGACACAAGTGTGGAGAGAGCAGGACACAGGTGGAGAAGGAAGGAATAGTCAATTTAGTAAGATAAACTTGAATCTTTGTATGTAAGATTTTGATTTTAAATTCCACAAACATGGCCCATGTGCTCAGATACAAGGTAAATGTAAACATGTAATGCTGATTTATTCTTAATTACAAAAACATCGGACACGATAGCCAAGTTATGTAAGACAATTCTCCCATCAGAAAGAAGAATGAGCCTCACATGAGTCTCTCATTTGGTTTGGTTCTGAGCTTTCACATGAGGCATGGCCTGTCTATATACTGAGAATGAGAAAAACTTGCATGTATTTTCTATCCGCAGGTTAAGGTACCAGCAACCCAGGTTCAGTTGTAATTGTAGTACCTTTTTTAAAAGTGCAGATACAGACATACAGTTCCTTTAAGGGTCCTATATTACACAAAATGGATTCTTGTGGGCTTTAAGACATGTTAGAATGTTCCTCTTCAAAAACATACCCGGAGTTATGTATTGTTTCATTCACACATGTTTGAGCAATCCTTTATTATTAGTCTGTCTACATCTCCAAAGCTCAAAATGCTCTGTGCATGCATCTTGTGATGTCATGAAGAGGTAGTTTTCAACTTAACAGCGATCTTTTACCTTTAGTTCAGAGACTGGCAATTTCAGGGTGGAAATCATCCAAATGATTCTAGTGAAGGTGTATGGAGTTTAAAAACACAGTGGAGCACTTCCTGTATTATCACATGACATCACAAGGTGGAACAGTGTTTCCCGCTGCAGGGTTTGTGTGTTAAACATGTGTGAATGAAACAAAACACAACTCCAGGTATGTTTTTGATGAGGAAACAACATTATAACATAGATCAGAAAATAGTGTAATATGGGCCCTTTAAGTGTATGTTACTGCAGTGTCTCTGTCTTACCCAATGGCCTTGTCTCTGCTCCTCTGCTCCCACTCGGCCTGGTCCACCTCACTGTGACAGACACACACTTAAATGTCCATTTGTTCAAAAGCAAATAAGAGCAGTTTAAATCCACATATTTTAGTTTAAGTTTTTTCTCATGGCAGTTAGAGTCCACATGGAGGTGCCGTTGTGTTAGTAGAATGGGCCTTAAATTGTGAAATGGGATGAAGAGACCCTCCTAAGCTCCTGTCTACTTTTACAATCAGGACCTAATTGTGAATATGTCAAACATTTATGGAGAGCAAGTCCAGAACAATGTTTGTTACTGTCAAAATTGTAAAAAGTTGGAGCAACTATATAATACTAAATGTACTTCAGTACTTACAGTTAGAAGGACCTTGTGAAAAATTATTTAGTACTTATGCTATTACTAGTATCAATACTGCTGATAAAAAATACCTCTGCCACTACTACTACTACTGTCTACTATTACTGCTGCCACATCAAGGTAAAAACTTACTCAGTAAAGACTCAAACATTTTGTGACTGGGATTCAGATCTCACATTTCTGACTTGGAAGAGTGTATTCTGACACAGCTCTACCTAATGTGACAGTATGGAGAAAAAGTAACTGAGCATTTTAAAATTGCATAGTTTTCTGCACAAAAAATGCAAATACATTTGCATATCACTGCAATATTACAAGTCAAGGGAAATTATGAATTAAAAGGCCCTGTACCCGATTTTTTTCCCATGCTGTTGTCAAAATTTGTCTTGCCCCAGTACAGATATATTGCATAAGCAGTATACAAATAAGTCCGCTGTGTACTGTCTGCATCTAATTAGCGTTTTATTGTCTGAGAATCAGGGAGTGCACACTAGCATGCTACTTATCGTTAGCTTGACAGCAAAACTCCACTCTGGTCTCTGAAAGTTGTAAAAAGTGGTTATAAAGTCATTGCTTTGAATAATTAGTTTGCCCTGAAAGTATAAGGTAAGTGAGGAATAACCTTGGACTACTGCAAACCGTTTAAAATTAACTAGGTCAGTTTTTCAGGTACAGTGCCTTTAAATCTGAAATGACTGAACACATAGATTCAACATTTGGGCTAAAATAGTGCAGAAAACCAATTCAAAAGGCTTACTTACAAGTTCTTCCCACTGTGCAACTATCCAAACATCAGAGGTGGGTAGTACTCAGTTACATTTACTAATTAAAAAAAAAAATTTCAGAATACTAGCAGCATACTTTTACTCCAACTTGAGTAATATTTTGGTTACCTTTCCCACTGTGAGTAAGGTCGTTTTCACACTGCCACTAGTTATGTTGATGTAAAAGAGCATTCGCTCCGAAAGCGGTGCTTGGGCCAACAGTCACACTCTGGACCGCAGTAAACAGCAGTCCAGACCACGAGCGCTTGAAACAGGAGGTTTCAGAGCGGCTCCACTCGCACTCTGGAGCGGGGAGAGTGTGGTGTGAACGCAGCTGACCTCAGGCCGACCTACTTAGTCCGCCGTGACTGTAAAAGTGCAAGGAATTGGGCAAAAAAGCGCTCAGATCATGTATATTTGTATGAATGAGCACTGCAGAGCTGCTGTTTAACATGTTCGCCTGACGAGGTAATTTGGATCAACTTAATATAATCTCCTCCTACCTCTGTCTGTGCAAGTGAGCTTGGGTCAGTCCGCGCAGGTGAGCCTGTGTGTGCATTGTTCAAAAACTTTTTTTTCTCCTCTGCCACCAGCGTGTACAGTCCTCACAGAGTATTTAGCCACAGGTGAAAGAAAAGACCACCGCGATAGGCAAAGCGAGCGTGTGCATGTTTATTCAATGGGCTCTGTCCCTTGAAGCGCGTTGTAATAAGTTTGGCGACCAGCTGATGGCCTCTCACGTGGCTCATGGTGGGTGTTTGGGGTGAATGATGCTCTGTGTATGTGAACAAGGCCGACCCAAAAGTAAACAGAACTAAATCTAGTGTGCACTGGGGGTGGTTCAGAGTGCACTAACATGCATGAAAACGACCTAAGTCTACAAGTGACAAAAGCTTTATGTTGACAATATGAAGCAATTTGGATGATTTGAACATTTGTGATTCTTGCGCCGCTCCTTCAGATATGATTTAATTTTTCTTGTTTTTGTGTCTATCCTTTGAAAATACCATATTTTGTGCATTATTAAAGTTTTGTCCTTCCAATTGCATTAACTTTAAATTATAAATCAGCTGTTAGGTCACAACAGTTACTCTTTAAGTTACTCTTAGGTGAGTAGTAGTTTTCCCAAATACTTTTTTACTCTTACTGGAGTCATTTCTTGGACCACTGCATTGTAATTCTACTTGAGTAATTTTATTTTGAAGTGACGTTACTCTTACTCTAGTACCATTTTTGACTACTCTACCCACCTCTGCCAAACATACGCATGCAGACCATTATTGCTGAAGTGAATGCGTGCAGATGATGTGAGTGCAGTACCTGTGCCTGGTGGCCGGGCTCCTACAGCACCACAGCCCACACATAGACAGAAGCAGGCACAGCAGCAGCAGCAGCGATGGAGGTGAGGTGAGACAGACAGCACAGGTCCCTGTCAGATGAGCGTACAATATAGAGCCGTGCACATATTAGCCCCCAGCTAAGGCGTGAGTGCACACATGAGTGACATGACAGCGGCGGGCGGCGGGGTGGACCAGCACGTACTTGTGTTTGGGCTGCAGGGAGTCGTTGAGCATCTGGAGAGCCGTGGCCTTGTCGTGTTCAGCGAAGTACCTGAACAGGGAGGAGAGGAGGCACGAGCATCAGTGTTGGGCAAAAAGCATATTGTTATTGAAATTGTTGATCCCTTTTTGAGAGCCTGCATACAAATATTAACAATGTGCAAGTGTTTGTGAGAACTATGGGGGATGTTAGATCGATCTAAATACATCATTCACGACTTGAAAAGTGGGTATCCCAGCTAGTTTATATGTAAGTGATAATATCAATGATTGAATATGTGCTAATAATAATGCCGTAGCCCCTGATTACACATGGGCAGTGCACTCACAGCAGGTTGCTCAGGCCCAGCAGCCCCATGCCTCTGAAGTCGGTCTTGGGGTCACTGCCCTGGAAGCCGATCTCGCACCACTGTTTGGAAATCCTCCCAGTCAGAGGGCAGTCGGGACGCAGCTCCTTCCACAGCTGCACACGGACACAACATGAACAGGAGCTTAAATGGCACATGACGCTCAAGCATGTCTAACAAGCAACATGACGCTACTGTTGTCATGATACTAAAATTTCAAACTCGATTTCGATGCTATGGAATAGACTCAGTGCTCAATACTGATTCTGATACCACAATGATAATAAAAAAAATTCTTTTTTTAGACAACAGAATATGATTTTCAACATTAAATAATAGTACTTTCTTTTATATTATCATGTGGCTTTCTGTGTTCAGGTCCATGGACGTATACTAGTCTATGTCTCTTACACTTGTTCTGATACAGCTCAAGATCATTCTAAAGTTATTCAGGAAAGGTTCATTTCTGTCCTGTGAATGTGACTTTTTTAGTATCAATACTTGCTCAAATGAGTATTTAGTATAAAATAGTATCTGATTTTTGATACTTTGGATAACCCTACATAACAGAGCAACTGAGTTTTACCTTGAGCAGCATGTCCTCGTGCTTTGGGTTATCGCAGTCATAGGGTTCTCTGCGGAGCTTCTCCACCTCCACCAGCAGAGCTCGGTAGCCAACGATTTGCAGCAGGCTGGCCTGGAGGGAGATGCCCAGCCTGGGGGAAGACACAGTCACTCAGAGCAACATATATGGGGACATTTGTGTGCATGTGGATAGTAAATACAGAAATGTTAACCAGAAACCAGACAAACCAGACCACAATAAATCTGCAATCTGACAGTTAAAGAGCAAATTCCATCATAGAATTCTAACCTGTCCTGCAAGTTAAGATATATTTTTTGCTAAAAATTTTATATATTTGTACCTATTTTTTTAGGCATATAGTTTTACTTTCTGATTGGGAATTATGACATCACACTAGGGAATTCCAAGTGTTACCTAGCAACCACATAGTAAACTCCTTTAATGTACACAGAAATTAATATTTGGCAAATACAAATATATGAAAAAACCTCTATTATGTTGAAAATATGCTTAAAGGCTAAGAAAATGTGCTTCATGCTTGCAATATGTGCCTAACTTTTGGATGGAATTCTGAGTCTGCCAAGCATGATGTATATCAATTCAGTATATTTTACTGCACTCTACTTCCTGGAAATTTCAACATATTGTTAAACTTTTATTCACACAATGATATTTGACTGATGTAAAACTAAACTATGATAGATATTTACCACAGGTACAAATCCAGCAAACCAAGTACAAGCAAGTATTGCTCTATAATGCATGTGAGTGCATCCCCTGCCTCCCCCCTTGTGAACTGCAGATAAAGTAGTCTCTCTCTCTTCGTCTCTCTGCCCCCCTCTTGCTCTGTCTCTTTCTCTAGTTCCCCTCTCTCTTTCTCGCTCACTTTTTCTCTCTGTCTCTCCCTTTGTCTCTCTCTCTCTCTCACCCCCCCTTCCCCTCCCTCTCTGTCCTTCTCTTTCTCTCTGTGTCTCCCTCTCTCACTGTGGGTTGGTGTCAGGGTTGATCTTCTTCAGGGCCATGATGTCTTCGATGGTCTTCTCCACTCTGTCAGGGTGCACGCTCAGGGCAGACTGCAGCAGCTACACATAAGCACTGCTTTAGTTATCTCTAATAGACATGCGTATTTATGAAGCAGTTATGGTGCTCATTAGATGGGTACAGGTACAAGTAGCTTAGCTGATACTTTGCAGCTGATGTCATCAACATTTCCTGGGGGGGTGATGCTAACTGGAGGCACTGCTCTGTCTGAAGCTCTGTTACTCAATTTAGACTTAAGCTGAGCTTTGCTTTAACATGATCAGACCAGAACGAACTGACTTAGCTGGAGCTACATCAGGTGAGCAGATTTGTGCTGTTAAATAAGCCCCTCTCAAGTAACTTTACAGTCACAAGCTAGCTAGCATTAGTCAACAGTTTAACAGTTAGTCACTCTCACCTTTTCTGTTGAAAATCTAATTTCTAAACAGGACCATGAATGCTGGTATTGATCACAGGCTCCTCAAAATGTGTTGTTTAAATCCAGTTTGTATTTGAGTTTTCAGATATCTAAAAACTTATTTGGCAGTGTTTGCTAATGTGTGCATTTTGTCACCATGGTAACTGCTGAACATTCCTGCCATAGACATACATGCAGTACCCCCAGTGTAATATCACTGCAAAGTATCAATACTAATTTGAACATTTTTTTTTTTTTTTTTTTTTTCATATCAAGACCTTTACTCATAGTCCAGTTAGGATCATTAGGTCTTCTGATATAATTATACTTACATTATAGTTTCTCATGAGCAGACAACTGTTTTTATCATTCCTTGAGAGTTTGGGCTGAGTTTGCTCAGCTCATTTAAACTAATTTTAGTGCTGTCTTCCTACTTAGAGCAGTAGTTGCATCGTTGAATGAGTGAAATCAGTGCAGCCCAAACTACAGTATAAGACCTGTATCCACTCCTGAGCAAAATGAGCTTCAAAACTTGTGCGTTACCTCATTCTTGGAGTACCTCAGGGATGATTCTGAAAAATTGAAAAAGTACAGTACAAACAAACAAAATAATTGTTAAGCGTTGGATTGTGCAATACAATTTTAATTGAATGGAAATGTAAACGTTTCAAAGTGTCTATACTCAGTAATCGTCTTGGGTCTTTTAATGGAGAAGTCTATGCTCTTTCAGTAAAAGTATGTTCTGACTTAGTTTGGAGGAAGACATTTTTGTATTTCTCTGTATGAAACTAACTAAATCCAAATCCCCAATTTATATAGCACATTTTACAAACAAAACAGTTTACAAAGTGCTGCACAGAGACAGACTAAACAATACAACAACAAAAGGTATAAACGCTACATTTGATCTTACTAAATCAGGGTACTCAGGACACTCACTGTCAGCTCAGTCCCTGTTATCTTGGCCTACGCCATCAGAGGTATAATACTCCCTACAAAAGAAGCATAGCCAGATTCATGCCTCCGAGTGCTGGGTCATGTACTGATGGTAAATAAACTTCTCCTACTTTAGAATACATGTCTCTTCTTCCAACTCTCGGACTACTTTAATTTATTCTACAACTCCAAATATATGGATCTTGTTTATGTTCATGAAAATAATATAGAAAGTAATTTTAATTTGCTTTTGATACGAAAAAAAGGAAAAGTCATGATTGATCAGTACAAAAAAAAAACAAAAAACATCTGCATAATTGTTTGCTATTTTGTGCAGCTCAAGCTCCTCTGTACAGTCCTAAAACTGGTCCTCATCACACAGACTCAAACAGCAGGTGGAGTAGACAGAGCGGACTGTAGACGTACCGATCTTGAGTGTGCGCCGGGCTCCGGGCTTGTTGTTGTAGCAGATGCGCTGCAGCTCACAGCGGCCGGTCAGCTTCCTCATAACAAACTTGAGCCCCCTCCACAGGATCTTACAGTAGAGGAACACCAGGAACTGGTACAGCACTCTGCACACAGACAGCCAAAGTCACTGAGAGAACACACGGACAACCAAACCCATTTACTCAGAGAACACATGGACGACCAAACCCACTTACTCAGAGAACACACAGCCAACCAATGTCACTAAGAGAACACATGGGCAACCAAACCTACTTACTCAGAGAACTCACACTAACTTATATTTTATATAGATTAATTACACTGATGGTTAGAGCTTTTTAATATTGCAATGGACACCCGTAGAGCTTTAAAGAAGATTCTATTCTGCAAAAACAACTTTTTAGAGCTTTCAACCTTGTTATAGTTGTCTCCCTTTTCATTTACCCTCTGAAGTTATATTTAGAGTGATTTGTGCATGTTAGAGTAATCTTTATTCTCCTGTATTCAAGAGGTCATTCATTGTTACCCTTGTATACCCTTGTTTTCACCTCCACCAGTACATGCCCACGGCTCTGTCAGGGTGGGAACACTGTGCTTGAAATCATTTTCCAGGACTTTTCTAGGACGTTTTTAATTATGTAATCACAGCCTCAACAAATACACGACCCTCTTTTTTCTACTATAGATGTCATCTAACTACACCCGAAGTCCACAATGATGCTAATTAATGACACTTCAAGGCAAACACCCTCATTAGATTCACATATATTCATATCTGATATAATCACTTTTCGTTGTGGTATAACTGCATTGTATACTGTAGTTATTTTGACATAGATCACAAAACTGATTTCTTGTGTTTCAAACTAGTTAGAGAATATGAACCCAAACATATTTAGTGCTGACTATGCATTCTTGTCATTTGAATGGTACTGTACCATTCAAATAACCATTCAAATAACCATTCAAATGACCATTCAAAGGTCCTCTCCCAAGAAATGTTGTACAATAGAGCTGTAATTTCCTGCATTTTAGTGGATTTTAGAGGTTTTTCAAAATCCCAATGGCTCTTTTTTACTGTGAAGGCAGTAACTGTCTCTATTATGTATCCAATAAAACAGCAAAGCAAAGGGGGGAGACATTTTCCAGGACATTTGGTCATTTTTTGAATTTTCCTGGAGCTTTCCATGTCTGAAAAACAGACCAATTGTTTTTCCGTTTTCTCCAGGATTTCTAGGACCTGTGGGCATCCTGTGAGTGTTCTGGCATTTTGTACCTGGCAATTTACTGGGAACTATGTGTGAATGGGGCTTAAAGAGGGGCTATTTTACTTCTATGGGGACAATGCTATATTCGTCAAAAACAACATATTAACATGTTTTCACTTTTACTGATGCTCTGAGTCCCCCCTCCCTTTGCTCTCTGCACACTCCCCCCTTCAGAGCGCTATCACAACACAAACAGCGTGCATCCCACTAATGAAACTACTGCATATTGCATCAGGTTTGTCAAATTGCTGTGTACAGTTTTGCATCATATTTTTGTATATTTATGGTGAATTGTTGTGTGGGAGCATGGGTGACATAGGCTAATGAGCTGAGCATTACACAGAATTTTACAGCTAACCATAAGGGGGGTTTGAATAGAGCCCGGGAGAGATCGCTAAAATACCAAAACATGCTTGGATGACATCTAAAACATCTTCAGGCATGTTTTAATGAGGGAACAACATTATAAAATGGTACAAAGCGTTAAAAAAAATCGATTATGCACAATCCTCCCTTTCAGAAAAATTTCCTTCATCGAAAATGTGTCAGCAGCTCTTCTTTATCCCTCTGTCTACACATTTCTCTCTGATCCCCACTGGCACACAGAGCAAAACTGACACACTATTCATAGAGATTTAGCAGAAGAGCTGCGTCAAACAGCTGGGGATGCACAAGAAGGAGAAGGAGGAGATGCGAAGCAGAGGGATAGCACTGTACCTGGGAGACTGGTCTATTTTAAACGCAGAACAGAGAGAAATGCATCATGGTAAAACCTAAGCGACCTATTATTTAAGAGAATGAAGCAGCCACCTGCGATCTGGTCAAATGGGGACAATCAGGTCTGAGCGGGTGTGTTTTGCACCATTCCAAGTTCATTAAAGATTCTTAAAGACCCTGTACCATTTATTTTCCCATGTATTAGAGCAAAATGTGTCTTGCCCCAGTACAGATATATTATATAAGCAGATCTTGAGGTCAAAATATGTCCACTGTGTTCCGTCTGCATTCAATTATGAAGCGTTTTATTGTGTGATAATAAGGAAGTGCACAATAGCATGCTAGTTGCTGTTAGTGTTACCGACACGGCAAAACTCTGCTCTGGTCTCTGAAACACACTGTGAAAAGTGCTTATAAACTTGGCAAATAAATAATTATATTCACTGTTTAAAACAAAACAAAACAAGCGTTTATTTTAATTAAGAACAGCTTCACACAGCCAACTTTTAGGAGGCAGACCACTAATTAGTGTTGTAAACTGTCATAATGTTATTGATAGTATTGATAATATAAACATTTAAAGGTTTTGTACCAGATTTTTACAGTCTTAAAACATGAAAAACCAAACAGAACTGAGTCATAGTGAAGCTAACACCAACTAGGATGCTAACACACACTACCTGATTCTCTGACAATAAAACGCTTTATAATCAGATACAGACAGTACATAACAGACTTATTTTGACCTCACAAGCTGCTTATATAATATATCTGTACTAAGGCAAGACACATTTTGCTCAAATACATGGTCTGACAGCTCATCCTCCTGGAGCTCACGGTGCCATGGGATGATCGCGTGGAGGTGGCCAATGAGAGGAAGAGGCTGCCTGGACACAAGCTGGAGAGTGATCACCCCCAGTTGGGTTGCCTGGGCGATGGGGTCTGACTGTTAAAAGAACACGCGACGACCTGACGATGTGTCCGTGTGCATCAGTATGGTGTATTCATATCTAATGATAACATAGCACTTGAACACATAAATCGTTAAAATTAGTAAATAGTCACATCAAGGAACCACTCACCCATTCTTTCACATATTCATACCCCAGTGTACACAGACACACTGGGTGGGGGGAATAAGCGTCTTGCCTAAGGACACAATGGCAGTATTCAAGTGGATCTGGCCACATTCAACTCTAATATCAATAAAGCAATCCAACTGGCCATGTGGAGGCAAAGATGTTCCACTATAGTTTGTCTCCTTGCTGCCAAGTCTTAAGGGTTCCCCAAAGCGTGTTTCCACAAAACGGGGAAACGCTTAAGACTTGGCAGCCAGGAGGCAAACTATAGTGGAACATCTTTGCCTCTACATTAAGTTAGAAATGGTGTACCTCTCAGCCTAGCAGCCCCGGTGCCATCTTTTTTGGCCCATTTTAATGCCGCTTCCGGTTAAGCAGGAATCCCATTCAGTTCAATGGAGAATTTGGGAAATGTTTTGAAGCTAAAATATGATATGAAGTATGCTAATTTTTGTAAAATGTTCAGTGTCATGTGACCGACAAGTCAACAATACACCGATTCTCTAGCTTTAAAACGCTCTGTAGTCCCTATAGTACTTATTTGCCATCAAGATTGGCAGCCCCATGCAAAACAGTAGAACCTGAATGTCAATGATGATAAACGCTCTGTAGTCCCTATAGTACTTATTTGCCATCAAGATTGGCAGCCCCATGCAAAACAGTAGAACCTGAATGTCAATAGTGGCGTCCACAGCAACTTACGGAATAAGGTGAATAGGATGATCGACACCAGCACATAAAACCTACAGCACCATCTCGTGGCTAGGAGGGAAGGTGCATTTTGGCTCCTACAGGCCATTTTTATGCACTAAAATAGCAGAGTACTCACCTGAGGAAATGCTTCATGTTGGCTGTTGTTCTTTTGCTCGGCCCTGGTTCGGTCCTGGTTCGGTTCTGGTTCTGTCCTTGTTCGGGTCTGTCTCTGTCCCGGCTCGGTCTCGGCTCGGTCCTGGCTCTGTCCCGGTGCGCTCCGAAGCTGGTCACCTGCGGGCTGAGCAGAGGACACGGGACTGAGAGCTGCGGCGCACAGCCTGGACCAGTGGAGCTGTCCGTGGTGCTGACGCTCCACACGCGCAAAAAGACTCGTCTGTTCGGGAGCAGTTCACCATTTACCGCCGCAGATGACCGAGTTCAACCGAGATTCGAGCCTGCCTAGCCCTGCAGTACCTATAATCCAGGGGAATGCTCCGCTAGCCCCACACCGATTAGCAAACACCTCCAGTTTGAAGCGTAAAATCCAAGACACGCTAACGTGCAACGCTAAAATGCATACTCGAAAGGTCAATATATATTTGCAAAACGCTAATCGTGTCTGTGTAATAAATGTAACGTACCTGAGAGGTAAATAAGGCCGACGGTTAGCACAAGGCGATGACGTTCACTGCTCCTCCATCATGGACTGAAGGAGACAGATACCGAGAGCGACCACAGCACGTCACAGAGCGCTGCAGAGCCGCGCACTGTTCATTCAGGATTTGCACTTTGAAGCAACAGTAAATATACGAGATATACGAGATTTATGAGAAGAGGGATCACATCTATAATAGTACATTTAGTCTACTTAAAAATAGGCTTAAATTGTATCCATGTTTAACCCTTTTTTTTCCACATGCAGAAAGGGTCACACATGTTTCTTGGTTTGTTGATGTTCTGGAGCACTTGAATTAAAAGGGCAGTATGCAATTTTATAACCCAGATGTTGCCAGATACAACATTAACATGCTCATATATAGATAAGATTCGATAAACCTTTATTTGTTCCAAAATTAGAAATTAGAACGTAGCTCTTTGTAACAATTGTAACGCTCTTTAATTCTTAGTTATAAAAATATTGGACATGATGGCCAAGTTCTTGATGTTATCATTTGGTGTTTTGGTTCTTAAGACAATTATCCAATCAGAAAGCAGAATGAGCCTCACACGAGTCTCTCATTTGGGTTGCCAGTTTCAAGGAAGTTTAAACCTAAAGGACTCTCTGATCTGAATGGTCACTAACTAAACCCCAGCACCTGCAGCCAATCATGAATCAGTGCTAGTGCAGCCTCTGCAGCTCAGTGAGTGAATTCTGGAGGTTCTGAGCTTTCACATGAGGCGTGACCTGTCCATATACTGAGAATGAGAAAAATGTGTCCTCTATCTGCAGGTTAAGGCTTTGGCAACCCAGGTTCAGTTGTGATTGTAGTAGCCTTGAGCGCAGGCTACATATGGTTCCTTTTATTGAACCCAAACTGTTTCATTTTGTTTCTTGCCCCCCACTCGCCACTTCTGTTCATTTTTAAGTGTAGCTTAACACTGAATCCACTTTTTAACGCTATTAAACTGTGTATATGTTGTTTTAATAGCACTATCTAATATTCCTAGACATTTTTTGGCAATTTTAGTGCAAAGTCTGTGAATTTGTAGCTTTCTGGTCAAAACTGCATGTGCTGCCTCCAGTGGCCACTGCCATTTCAAGTAGTTGGTGACATCACACAGGACTGCCCTGATTACAAACACCTGGCTACAGGGGCAGAGTTTTAACTGTGGATACCTGTTAGACCAATCACACTGTTAGACCAATGACACCTCATATGTTCAGACCCCACCCCACCTCCCCCTCAGTCTCCCCCTTTAGTCCTCCAGGTACTGCCCAGTTCAGCAGCTCTATCTGAAATGTGGTTGTGGGAGGAGTTTAGGTATTTAGTCCGACTTTAAATTCAGTTTTTAATGAACAAAAAATAATTATTGTCTTTTCTCATTAACTTTTCATCAGCAAAAAGGTACTGGAAATGTAAGTAAATGTAAGTAATAAATGTCTATCAATAAACACAAGGCACTAAAACAAGTATAAAACTTTAATCAGTAAAAAGTCCCATTGCATGTAAACATTTTTACACCAAAAGTAACTCTCTTTGTATTTGGCAGCAAAAGAAAAATGTGTTAAAGATGTTAAAAATCACAATGTATAAATGCCTATTTGGCAGCAAAAGAAAAATGTGTTAAAGATATTAAAAAATCACAATGTATAAATTCTGTAGCAATAACTGGATATGGAGTCGATTTGACGTCGAAATAATTTAAAGGTACAGTACACAGTAACAGCTATTGTTTTCTTATACTAATAAAATAAAGTCTAACTAAAAAAATATAAAACTTTTGTAACCATGGGAACGTTTTGATAACATTGATTGATGAATGTAACAGAATACCAGAGGTGGGCATTTACTTGAGTAACTTTATAAAGTAATAGTACTTTTCAGAGAATTTTTCTAGCAGCTTACTTTTACTCCTACTTGAGCAATATTTTTATTGAAATAACATTGCTCTTAAGTGATAAAAGCTTTATGTTGACAATATGAAATGATTTGAACAATTGTGTTTCTTGTACCTCTCAGATATAATGTACCGGTAGCTTTTTTTCAAATTTTTGTGTCGGTCTTACTTTATAAATAAAGTTACAATCTGACAGTTATTTTTTACTCTTCAAGTCACTCTTACTTGAATAGTACTTTTCCCAAATACCTTCTTACTGAATAATTTCTTGGACCACTACTTTGTACTTCTACTTGAGTAATATTTTGAAGTAATGTTACTCTAACTCGAGTACAATTTTTGGCTACTCTATCCACCTCTGCAGAATACAGTACATTTATCCAGCTGTCTCTGTTTGGTCTTAGTCATAGAACAGCCACAGCAATGCCGTGGTCAGGAGTGTGGGGGGGTAGCAGCTGGTGTGTGGATCCCCCCTGAGGCCCTTGGTCTGTGTGGGGCCCCTGGTCTGTGGGGCAACCCTGGAACTCTCTGTCAGTGCCTCCCTCGGTCAGAGCGCTGTAGGTGGGCACCACGTTGAACATGACAAAGCCCACGATGATGATGACGAAGGACACGATGTACAGGGCAGAGAACTGAACAGGGAGAGAAAGAGGTGTTCTGATACTGACAAAAGGATTCTATAGTCAGGTAAAATGCACTACTAAGAGGACATCAAACACATATATTGAGATGGCAGAGGGCAACATATCTTGTATCAGAGGTGGGTAGTTCTCAGTTACATTTACTTCAGTAACTTTTTAAAGAAACTGTACTTTTCAGAGTACTTTTGCAACATACTTTTACTCCAACTTGAGTATATTTTTATTAGTACTTTTGCAACATACTTTTACTCCAACTTGAGTAATATTTTTATTGAAGTAACAGTACTTTTACTTGGGTAAAAGTTTTGGTCACTCTTCCCACTGTGAGTAAGTCTACAAGTGACAAAAGCTTTATGTTGACGATATGAAATTATTTGAACATTTGTGTTTTTTGCACTGCTCTTTCAGATATGATTTAGTTTGTCTCACTTTCGTGTCTATCCTTTGAAAAGTGCATTTGTGCATTATTCAATGTTTTACACTTCAAATTACATTAACTTCAAATTATAAATCAGATGTTACGTCCCAACAGCTGCTCTTACTTGAATAGTTACTCTTAATTGAATAGTACTTTTCCCAAATACTTTTTTACTCTTACTTGAATAATTTCTTGGATCACTGCTTTATACCTCTACTTGGGTAATATTATTTTGAAGTAACGCTACTCTTACTTGAGTACAATTTTTTTAGCTACTCTACCCACCTCTGACTAGATGAATGATGGGACAATTTAGCAACATAATGGCCTAGTTGTGTCAATTAAAATGACAAAATATCCTATAGAGCCAGGCTACTTCTGGTTCCTGTATCTTCTAGAATCTCAAAATGTCTAAAAATATGTGGGCAAGATTTTGTAAATATTTTTATGTAGTCATTGGGAAAGAATGCAGTATTAATTTTACAAAACAGTAGCAGTAATAGTAATTCTACTTTTTTCCTGTGACTCAGAAAAAATATTGTTCATGTTACAATTTGCTAAAGAGGGGGTATAACAATTCTATGGGGTATTACCGTACTTGTGTTAACACATAACATATTTAGATCACCATGCTACTTTTTATGGTTTGAAAATGCTTAGTTTCAGATGCTGTGAGACCCCGCCTCCTTTTGCTCCTCGCATCAAGTCACTACTCCTACAAAGTGCTATCACAACACAATCGGTTTGCATTCTGCTAATGAAACTACTGCACATCGTATCAGGTTTGTTAAGTTGTAGTGAATTGTTTAGTATCATGCGTATGGGTGACGTGGACTGAATCTTGTACAGGCTCATACTGCTAACTGTAAGAAGAGTTCGAATAGTGCGGGAGACATGGCTCACAGGAACTGACCGTGTAGTGAAAGAGGAAGAGTCCACAGAAGAGGCTGAAGAGGTCAGCGGTGAGCAGGGACAGGTTGACCGCTGTGGCACTGGTCATCTTTACCACCACGGGCATGAAGCTGTACAGGGCAAACATGCAAAGGGCATACAGGCCAAACAGGAGCACTGCACACACAGGGCACAAAGGGGACACATGAACACGTGTAGGCAAGGGATAAGACAATTTATCTTAAGTTGAAGTAATAATCACAAATAAATCACTAATAAATCACAAATAAACTTTTCACTTAAAAATAATAACAAAGTGTATTTATCTGGGATATAAAGTAGTTTATTAGATGTATGTGTAAACATACAACCATATAACTCTTCTATTTCCATAGTTCCTCATGAGTCTGTTAAAAAAAATAAAACAGTTGAACTAAGGACAATCTACAAATGGCACATGGGCACACACAGACTGGGGCAGCAGCCTAGAATATCGGCCAGAATATTGGTATCAAATATCGACATCGGCCCATACAGATTCTGCCAAAAAGAACCAAAATCTCCAAAATCAATCAATACCAATACTGGCCCATCCCTAGTGTAAACCTGTAACAGCCACACCTGGGGGCTGTTTAATAAAACTCGTTCAGCAAAGACGGACTTGTCTCTTAGCTGAGCAGCGTAATTATTACCTACCCTGTGTTTGATGAGAAGTGTGGAGGAATTACATGAGTGAATGGGACAACTACTTAAACTTTGTACAACATTGGTGCATTAGGACTTTTTTTAAGTGCACATGCACATCACCAATGTGCTGCTCATGTTGGGCTGTTAATACATTTAAAATGATTCAACAGTGTCTTGAATTCTGAGTTTGGGCTTCATGTAATGAAAACACTAAGATGCCTATAGTGAAAAATATAAGCCTATGTGCATCTTCTTAATAAACATTTTAGAGAATTCATTAAAATCACAATTCTTACTCCACATTTGTAATTATACATTTTACATGAATAAATATTCACCTATTTATAACATATTTTGGGGTTTGCTAATAAAATACATTTTCTCATAAATAATGTGATAAATGTGCCATGTTTATAAAGAGTTCAAACTAAGCCTGGACTGAGAAGAAGGAGTCTCACATTAACTAAACTGACTAAGTCAGACTTGTCATTTGGTTTATGAAATCCAAATGACAAACCAACACATCAGACTTACCGATGTGAAGATTCCATGTGACGGCTGCCACTGCTCCGGTCTCCAGTGCAGCTCTATTACACATAACATAACATAACACATTTACACTCATTGCTTTAGTAAATCAAAGCTGCCAGGCTAATTTGAAACATATCCTGGATTCGGCTATGCAACATGCAATATACAGAAATCATCACATTTAGTATATACCACGTTTTTACTTGCAGGTCTAAAGGCAGTGAGAGCAGAGGGGTTGGGGACTTACAGCTGAATGCCGCTAACGACGGTCCCGAAGAGCCCCATCATCCCTAGGAACTCCACCGTGCTGAGGGTCTTCACCGTGTGCTCCTGACACACGTTTGACACTGCGTACAGAGCTGCACTGAGCAGCACCAGACCATCGCCCAGCAGCACATTTTCAGCTGTACACAGCACAGTACACTCACATGCATCATTACAGTCATCATTACAGTGACCCCAACACAGAACATGGGCTGTGAACAGGAAACATGGGTAAAACAGGGCCAAACTGAGCAGCAACAGGCCATCCCCCCGCACTATGGTTTCGACTGCACACGTCACATAACAGGCTTAGTACACTCACATACATCAGTACGGTTATCAAAGTGTCAATGCTGAAATCCAGTTGGTTTAAACCCAAATGGACTCTCTCTGATCTGAATCCTCACTACCTAAACCCCAGCACCTGCAGCCAATCACACAGTGCTAGTGCAGCCTCTGCAGCTCAGTGAGTGAATTCTGGAGGTTCTGAGCTTTCACATGAGGCATGGCCTGTCCTGTCGCAGGATACATACAGTTACTTAAACAGTGACGCTGATTACAATTAGTGCTCTTACTTGATCCTCGGCCCCTTCCAGCCAGTATGTCGGCCCCCACCATGGCCCCCACCCCTAACAGACACACCAGCACCGCGACGAAGTGCACAGGCCTGTAGCGTGTCTTCAGGAGGAACCAAGAGAGCAGCATGAGCACAGGGATCACAAAGCAGTCCAAGAGCTACAACCACAAGCAGTATGATCAGTGAGGCTTTATGCAGGGGCATTTGCAATCATAGTTCAGGTTTAAAGGACCTGTACCTGTTTTTTTTCCATGCAAAATGCGTCTTGCCCCAGTACAGATATATTGTATGAGCAGCTCTTGAGGTCAAAATATGTCTGCTGTGTACTGGCTGCATCTAATTATAAGTTAGTTTTATTGTCAGAGAATTAGGAAGTGTGTTGTTAGCATGCTAGTCCTTGTTAGCATTACCGTGAAAACAAACTCCACTCTGGCCTCCAAAAGAAAAAATTGTGTATAATCTCATTTCAGTGAATAATTATGATACTCGGAATGCATAAGGTAAGTG
>JACM01049758.1:0-11135 GCA_000787095.1 Periophthalmodon schlosseri | reverse complement strand
AAACAAACTTCACTGTAGACTTCAACCTCACTTTTTATGTCAGCAGGGTGACATCGTTTACCCTTTCTGATTCATCTGAATGTTTGTACCAGCCTCCCTGTGTGTTGACTGACTGCACTATAGACCAAAACAAAACATTTGTACAAAAACTACAAGGGTGACTGCTCAGACAGTCGCTCATTTACACTTCATTCATCTTAAGACTGAAATTGTTGGATTTGTGTGTTCGCTACATTATGGAGATACTACTACTACTTACTACTATCAATCTAAATGCTATTAACCATTAATATTGAATTCTTTCTTTTGAATACCGTGCAACTTTCCTTGTGCCCCACTTCTCTTGGCTCATAGGACCTTGATTATACAGTTGTACAAGGAAATAAAAACACTATTGAGCATACAAACATGACATGGAAATTCAAACCATGACCTAGAGTTAGTGTTTATCCAAAGCAGCCTTCATACACCCACTTCCAATGGCAAGTTTGCACCACTAGTTTTAAAGCAACTATTACATCAAGTTACTACTTATACCTTCAACCACAATAACATATACCCACACAGAGCGATTGAGTCTTATCAGGAAGACTGTAAGCTCTTGTTTTGCCTTCTTGTGAGTGTGATTGTTGGTTCTATTGTTTAAGGTGACTGGGCAGAGGAGGTGACCAGCTGGGGCCCAAATGAGGACACAAGAACGCAGGCCTTTGTTGGGATCCAAAGCACACACGCATGGACATTTAAATTGGTAACAGTAACCCACACTTCCTTGATGTGAAAATGGGGTCAAACATAACAGGGGATGTCCCAATTCTTTTAGCAAAAATGAGACTGGATTTGAGTGTGCGGCGGAAAATCCACCAAGAGACACACCCAGACAGATGACACACTTGGGAAATGCTAACCTATAATAAAGAGCAAAGGCGTTCCTTTGCTATGTGGTTCTTAGCTGGTGGAACCTAAAATTAGTCCAAATCATTTTATCTTGATAATAAAACCCCCTCACCACTCAATTTAAGGCTAAGCAAACATGTTCTGAAAGCCATTTGAGTTAAAATAAACTATTAATGGGTCCGAGTTTTGTTCAGTTGTGTGTGCAGTCAGTGAGTGAATAGGGAACATTTGTAAACAGCTTTAATAATTTGTTATTCACAGCAACTTTCGCAGTCTGTCCCAGTAACCAATATTATAAGCACAATTTACCGTGATGAGGTGCTAATAGGTAGCTTTATAATCAAGTACAGATAAGGTGAAATGGTTTATAAACACACCAAGAGTGCCTATACTGTAGTTTAATGTCCTATAGAACAAATCCTTATTGCATCTTCTTGGCTGATGTGTGGTTTTGTGAATTGGTAGAAAACGCAAGCAAGTATTAATATTGAGAAGGTATAAAAGAAAAAAATAGGCCGACTCTAAGGCGCTACATTATGGTAAGGATAAAATAAGGAACCAAATTCTAATTATTACAACAAAAATACCCAACTTTTAGCGAGAAACTGTACACACGATAAATACTGAGCTCCAAAATATATTGTTCCAGCTTTCATATAAATTGAATGATAAGTGAATATAGTAATTATTGTGACAGGTCTACTAAATTGTCTACACTGCTAATACAAACAGATTGCCTAGTCTCTGGATTCATTGTGGATGAGTGTGTGTTTTTGACCAGACCCATCACCAGCCTTCACACAGCCTGCAGGGATTTTCACAGCAGCCAAGGTCTCATTTCCTGTCATGGGAGGGGGCGAAGCATACAGGGAGGGTGTCACAGCTGAACCAGAGCCAAATATAACAGGGGGCTGCCAGTTGTTCTTCATCTTTTATACTGCACAGAAAATTACATACTGATTGGAGGTATGAGGCAGCCCATGCTTTAGCAAATAGGTCATGGCATTGTGGTCCTGTCTGGCCAGCCAATGAAATTCTTTATAAACTTTAATGATGCATATCCACATTTCTACATATTTATGCAATTGACTTGTGGAACAACTGCAGACCATGTTTTGGAGAGGATGGATGCAATAAATATCTAAAAGAAGACTAATGGTTGCTGATTCATCACATTCTGAGTTGTTCCTATAGGAAAAAGGAGAGTGTTCTTAGCAACCAGTTAAACAGAGATGGTTTTCATTACACAAGGGGAGACAAAGAGGACTTTATCTGACAAATTCTGGCAAATCAAACTATAAGAGGCTGTACATGTCGACCGTTTCTGTTGCAATAATGGTTACATTGTTGATGAACTTCGAAATGACTAAATGACCACTAGGTCTAGACAATATTTCATTTCAATCCAATTCCTTTGTGAAATCATTTGCATACAGAGGACAAACAAGAAAATGAAGATTTTACATTGCCTTGAGGCTATATTAATCTTTTAGACAAAATCTAATTGTTTGCTTGAGGCTTAAGTAATCAAAAAGGCTTCACGTCATGCATTCAAACCCAATCCACTGTGAACACACATTTCCAGGTGCTAGGATTAGCATAAGCCCAGCATGCATGCATAGATAATTCACCATCTCTGTTATCTTCCTGAAATTTGACTCTTGAGTGCTGTGCAAAGAAAAACAAGCTTTCTCCACAAACAATAAGGGGGCAAACCAATGGAATCTCTGAGGATTTCCATTCCCTGCCCCTTCTCTCTGGTAAAGGTTATAGTGGTTACAGTAGTAGCCAACAGGATGAGGCCCATTTAGCTAACAAACCATCTCTATGCTCTTTGTGCAATTTAAAGGGCAGGAAAGACCTGTTAAGAGGCTATTGTGCTTGGGCTAACTGGACCGTAATGAGAAGTTGTGCATATGAAGGCAGTTTCTCTATGGGAGCGAGTGACTGCCTTATGCTGCGTAATGGTTAGGTTGTGAAAAGAAGAAAGGGGAGGATCCACATTTAAAATAGTAAAAAAAAAACAATTAAAAAGAAGTATCGTGTGATGTTGATTGTTTGGAGGCATTAGCAATGGCGAGTATAGCAACCAAGGTTCTTTTGTGTTAGTATGTTCATTCACTCTTTTGGAGTCAAAGGAATAGAGGTTTGGCAAAATATTTGTTTCTAAGACATGCAGCAGTAGCATTTCAAAAATATATGTACATTTTGTCATTATTGCTTCCTGTTTGGGAACTTACCAGACCTTCTGCTGTACATGCTAGTATAGTACATTTTGTCCCTAGAAGTAGTGATTGGAGAAAAACTGACAGAAAAAAATGTAAGCCACTTCTAACATCACAGCGATTGTCTCAAATGAAATCCTTGTGACCTGCTGGAAGTATTTTGGACATGAGCTCAAATCATAAAAAACTCAAACATTCAAGGCTTCATGAAAATACAACAAATACTACAAGTCCATTGTAAGTTGCCTTTCCGTTGCCATATCTTACTTTAATAAAACTCTGAACTTATTGCATCAAAGGACGAGAGATGAATCAATTCGAGTTTTTGGAGTGACCTAGTTGTAACGTTGTAAATGTTAGTTCGCTAATGATAGCCAGGCCGACTTTACCCTCCAACTTGGCTCAGGTCTGCCCAGCGAATAGCTATCGTTTATGGGAACTATGTGCAGCTGTTGCCCGGCAAAACATCTGGAGCTAGTTTTATTTCACTCAATGTTTAATCCAGATCACAATCATCCTGGTACTTGGCGGGCAAATGCGGTCATCCTCTAAGATTTGGGCAGTGGTCTGATTTATGTGGGACAGAGCGTCAAAGATTGGAAATACTTTAGTTTTTTTCTCATCAACTGTCACTATCAACACTGACAAGTCTGGGATTACCTGTCACCACCTTCTTTTATGTCTACTTACCACAAGTAAATACGAAAAAAGTAGGCCACCAACCACATAGCATTAGGATAAATCTCACATCAAGGCAAAATTACAGCTATTTGACTTTATTTATAGATTTTGGTGGACAATAAGGAACATGATTATATAAAATGTTTGCTATAATACAGTTTTTTGTAGAATACTTTTTAGAATGCTTTTTATCCCACTCATGTACATCAACCAGTACTATTGAACACGCAAGCTGAGGAGACAAATCATTTTCTGACATGTAAACAATGGAAAAGATACTACCATTTAATCTAAGAAACTCCATGGAATGAAAATGACAAGAACTAGCCATACTTTATGTGCTGCAAAATCACCAAAACCTCATCGCATTCTCCCCACTGACCACAGCCTAATTATACATTTTGAAGGAATCAGTTTCATTCCTCCTCTATATCTGAGAGTTAGCCGTGCCCTGTCTAAAACAAGCATCGATTCAGCACTTTTCAGTCAGGCCTTTCGTTCCGTTATCCACATGCACATTATTTGGTGGGTGGCACTGCTGACAATGGGCCTAGGAGCCAAGACTAAAGGATGGAGCAATGGTCGGGGTGGTGTGGTGGGGGAGGGGTGTGAGGAGGTAGCGCAAAAATGATGAAAGAGATGCATCGGGTGGATGTGGGAATGATTTAAGTCAAGAGAGCATAGAGGAAAAGATATGTATTTTTTAAAGTTTACCAATCTCTGCCTCTTAGAATGTAGCGAAGTTGACATTGATTTGCTATGGATTTTACATCTTTAAATGCACACATAGCAGCTTGTGGCCAGCTGTTATAGGCTGTAGAAATAACAAAGCAACTCAAAGACAATATCAACACGGCATGGCTATAAATGCAAAATAAGAAGGTTTTTGAAAGGATTATGCAGTGCCTCTTGAGTACCACATTAATTATACAGTGCAGAGAAGAAACATGTTGGTTGCTATGGCAACAAGTCCTAGAATAATGATGATTCAGGTCCTTTGAGTTGAGTAAGTGGTGGTTTAAATGGGGCCAAGTAAAAAGTAAAGAAAATCCCACTAAACAACTCACCAATTAGTCAACTTTTGGTCAGATGTGAATGCAGGACTGGCCCTATGCAAAGATGTTTTACATCTGAAAGACCACAAGCGTGCTCATTAGGCTCCATGTGTTTACTCAGATTAATGCACTGCTCTGTTGGACTGGTTTTATTTGCTGTGCCATGTCGTCCTGTTTGGGAGTCAAATTATCAAATGCACAAAAACTTCAAAGCCACATTTGCAGTGTGTCAGATTATGAGGTTTTTCTGTGGGAGCTACTATGGAACAAAGATGTTCCATCCTTTGTTTAAAGGTAGTGTTCAGAGTGTGGGTTTGGTATGAAGATAGTTTAGACTAAATTATTCACCAAAATGGGTGTATTAAACAGACAGATGTTCTGAATGAACAAGTTTACTTTATTTCTATGTTATCCAAAATATCCTTTTGTTTGATTTACTAGTCTCATCTTGGTTCTACATAAATGACAGATAGACCTTTGTCTAATGCTCCTTGCTGAATGAAGTGATGAAATTGTTGTAGATATGTCTGCCATGTACAGTGTCCTATATCTGACACTTTTGGGTGGATTGGGGCAGACCACAGGGATGATGCTGACAGAATACCATCACATTAACCCTTTCAGTGCCACAGGCCTCAAATGCCAACACACACATGCTCCACTGAGCCACCAGGCCTCCACTAAGCACCACACCCACCTTGCCGGGTAGAGACGTTTCTCTCGTTGGCAGCAGTGAGGACGACTTGCGGGTGGCTCTGCTCCAGGACGAACAGCTCATCCTTGCCAACACGTCCGCTCTTACCGGACTTCATGGTACCGGAGGGCCCAGAGGGGGCCAGGTACAGGCCGTTACAGTCTCTGAAAGCCACCTTGCCCGAGCGAAACTCCAGCGTGTAGCCCGTGGTCTTGTCAGCGGTAGCCGCCAGTGCGCCATCGTTGCGCAGGAAGCGGTTGTCGGATGTCTGCAGGTGGTACCGCTGATCCCGAAACACCAGTGTGATCATGGAGTCCACTCCCCACGGCACATCCCGGTCGATGGCGATCTCATCCACCTTGGAGCTCAGGTGGGCATAGCGTTTACGCGTCATACTGAAGATGTTGACCTGTGGGTGCATGGCAATGTGCACGCTCCATTTCTCGGCGACGGACACGGTTTGGGCGAAGCAGATGATGCGGTCCTCGGTGCCGCCCAGGTAGCGGCCAAACTGCTCAGACTGCAGTGACCAGCGGCCGTCATCGTGTGCCGTGATGATGAGGCGGCACTCGGGGCCTGGGGTCTCGCTGTCCCCTGTCACGTTGCCGTCTTTATCCGCAGCGATGTACCGGCCCAGATGGGACTTCAGGCAGAACACGTTGCTGTTGGACTCGTCTCCGCACTGCTCCAGAGTCCAGATCTGCTTCTTCTTCAGGCTCGTGGCTGATGCGTTAATCTTAAAGCCAAACGTTTCTGCGGTTAGGTACTTGTTCCCGCAGTTGATGAGGCCAAACTGGATCTGCAGCATGTCGCTGGTCCCGTTGGCCGAGCCGTTAGTTGTCATGGTGCCTGGTCCGGGCCGGTTCTGGACAGAGGGATGCGGCTGAAGGCTGGGATGCTGCCTCGCGTGCTTCTCTTTGTTTAGGAGTGTGCTGAGGCTGACTATGCGCGCGCCGCCGGTCCTCTCTGTATGCCTGTCTCAGCAGCGCGAGCCCGCCGCCACAGCTGCACCCTTTATAACCATCAGTGACGTAAGGCCTGGAGACACGCCCCCAACTAATACTTCTACATTTCATAGACAAAATATAATTTCTATATATTTCTACAAAATAACCACTATGTTTGTATGCGTCATAAACACTTTATCTCTCACCATGCCTGTGTATGTTTAGAAGAAAGAACAAAAGAAAACATCTTAGGCAAAGTAAATGTGGTGCCCTAGAATCATACACATGATAACTTAGTTTAGTCATTCCATATCAGGCCACTAAATAACGTGATAACATCTCCCCAAAACACTATCTGGACTCAGCATTTTAATCATGAGGAGGCAGTGTGCACAAAGCCTCATTCATGTCCACATCAGAGGCAGGAAAGGCCCAGCTCCACAAACAAAGAGGCCAAACAGATCACAGGCATCTCCCCACTCAGCCACTGCAACATATCACCAATATATGGATGTGCACCAATTGGGATCTTTATAAGTTAAGTGTATGACAACTTGACTGCAAAATAACATTAATATTGCATTGTCATTTTGCATGCATATTTAAAATGTATATTTTCATAAGCAAAGCCGGTCGGTGCCCTAGGTTTGTGTACGTGTTGTGGTGCCTTCTGTCTGCATGCCTCGTGGGTTAGAGGAGGAGCGCTGGTGTAATCTGGTCTGAAACAGTAATCTAATGTACCGGGAGTGCAACATAGTCTGGTAAATCCAATCGACAGTGAATCTTCAAACAAATCACATTCCCTTGTAATCCTGCTCCAGAAACACAATTTAATAACTCAACAGTTTTTACTCAAATATATTTGTGTTTGCCAATATCTTGTGAACAAAATATTTAAGCAAAGCACCGAGTCAGATGTCATGTCTTCTATTATCTTTGGTTCAAATTGCTTTTCAGTCTTACCTGACATGATGACATAAAAAGGACAAGATACATAAAGTTACATACAGTTATCATTTTAACTCTTCAAGTGGATGTTTATAATTTCGGTTATCTTCTAAGGCAGTTGTGGAACAACTTTTAACTCCCTCACCCTCATTAATTTTCTGTACAGGCCTTTAAGGTGGTACACTTTGCTATCCTCTGCATTTGACCCATTCTTCAATGCCACTGGTAGAAGAAATGCCAAGTCAGCTAACAAAATTTCAAAGCATTAAAGCACCCCTTCTAAAAAAAAATATACAGAATATTTTTAAAGTAACAATATGTATTCACTATAGCAAGCACAAAACTGCATAAAAGCCAACTGCAGCAGAAAGTTGTTCAGTAGTGGGCGGGACTGTAACTATAGAATTCCAGCATAAAACATTGTCTGAAGTGTTCAAATGCCAAGCTTTGCAAATCACAACTATCAAATGATAAGAAGCACTCATGTTTTCTCTGCAGGCCTAAATCCGTTGGTAACAACTTAGAATAAAATATGAAGTTTGCCTTACAAATCATGAAAATATCAATGTGACATAAATGCAAAGGCTGTGGCCTAATTGTTCTTGGTATCAAATGATGCTTGTTGCGTCTGCGATTATGGTCCACATGGAAATGAGACAATATTGCCAAATTACTGAACCAAGCTAAACTGAAAGCATTATGTCCAGGTAATAAATGACAAAATAAATTAAGCACCCTTAAAATCATTAGCATTTAAAGCGTATATGACAGGTTAGACTACTAATTTCTCTGAAACATAATTAATATCATTATATTTAAGATTTTACTAAAAATCTTGCCTTTTTTATTTTTTCTAGTTTTGTAATTTTAGTGAAGGTTATAATTTTACTTCCTGGATGGACATGGGCAGAAGATATGACATACATAGGGATATGTTACCTAGCAACCATAATGTTAACAAGGGCCAAATCATGTCTAAATTACACACTACAGTTATGAACTGACAAGTAAAAATAAATGACAACACATTTATTTTACTAAATCAATGTTTAAACTGTCAGTAAAATGCCTACATTGTCTTTGCATTTTGGATGGAGTTGATGACAGTTGATGACATAGATAGAGGTATTCTGTTTTAGAACTCACCTCTATTTCCTGTATTTTCCAACTTTTTGTTTTCTACTTTTCTTCACAAACTGCCACTTGGCTGATGAAAAACTATGATAAATATTTACCACAGGTACTATCCCACCAAACCAAGTCATAATTAGAAAAAATATACAAATCTGTCCAATGCACTTTAAATTTGATGTCAGTTAAACATTGAAATTTGTTATGGTATTTAATTTTTGCCTTCAGTTGGCTCCATTATGGAATTTTAAGCATTCTGATGATGATAGCATTTTAAAGGGTTTATAGGTTGGGTTCACTTGACCTTACAACATTCTCCAGAACCTATAGTTAGTTGGAGGGCAATCTGGTTCTTATAGATTCACCCTTTGTTACACCAAAGCATTGCTGCCACATTTTGCTGCCTTTTCTGCTTTGTCTGTTTAGCTCTTGCACATCTCTTCTGCTTTCACACTAAGCCTGAAAGTGACCAGATTAGCAGTCATTTGTATTGCCCACACTGTCCTATACTATAATGCCGGTCCAATAGACGAGAGAGAGGGTGGGGGGTGGCCATCTTTGTTCCCTTCAGTTTTGAGGCAGTTGCCATGGAAATGGGGCTGCGGACATTTCTGATGAAGGGCAAGGAGCGGCGCGTGCAACCAACACACTGACACACTGACACACAAAACCCACTGCGGCACCAATCGAGCCAATCAGAGCCCGTCTCCATCACACACCTCTGAGCTTCAGCCAATCACAGCACACGCTTACATCTGCTTTACATTTTACACCAATCAGAAAGCAAATATATAATGCTACATCCAACCAGTGGCATTTACATACTGGGCTATAGACTCCATTAAATTAATTGGGATCAGAGAGTTCAGCTGGATGAATAGTTGAGATTCCCTTATTGCATTGTCGCTTTTGTAAATGGAATTATTCATGGCTCATAAAATAGGCTAAATGCGACAAAGATGGATTTAAAGGAAACAGGCAAAGGATAAGGGAGGATGGCAGTAAATCTGTGAGAGGAAGAAGAGTATGAGCTGTGAGAATGAATGTGACAGTTACACAATAGTGACACCTGTAGTGGATCCAGGATTCTTTGTAGTCAGTGTAGGGAGAGATGGAGTGGAAACACTATTTGCACTCTATAAAGATATAGTATAGAGTCATTTTTCAGAATTGAATGGAAATTGTGAGAAAATTGTGCACAGCATTATGCATAGATCTAAGTCAGGAGAATGTGAAAATGGCTGAATGCATATTTGTAGGATGTGGAAGCATTTATTGTAGTCCCTAACTGTATAAAACTAGTTCATT
Organism: Periophthalmodon schlosseri; assembly: GCA_000787095.1. NCBI lineage: Eukaryota > Metazoa > Chordata > Actinopteri > Gobiiformes > Gobiidae > Periophthalmodon > Periophthalmodon schlosseri. Next base: position 1,252 of record JACM01049758.1, on the reverse strand, counting down.
ATACACCTAATAGCCCTTTATTGCACTTAAGTGGTTTCCAAACTTTTTTTTTTTGCTGCGCAGCCCCTGAGACTTTTGATGAGTAATTGCATAATTCCTACTTTGACACACTTAAAAATAAATGTATGTGGACGCTGCACGCAGCATGCACTGAACATGTAAAACAGCTAGGCTAGCCTGGGGCTGCTCAATTATAGTAAAAATTATAATCCTAATTATTTGGCTCATAACTGAAGTCACAACTTTTTAAAACAATTTCTTCTATACTGTCAAAATGTAGCAAAAATATAGACCTAAAATATGTGATTACAATAATTAAAGTACTTATAAAGTACTAATTGAAATCACTATTTTACATTTGATTAATTACACGGCCATAGCTTAGCCTTAAAGATCCACATAATACCACAATACAGTTTAGGAAGCGTGCACTAAATGAAGTTCATTCTAATGCTTCAATGCTTAGGGTATTTTTGTATTTTTCTTAAATTTTCTAACAATTTTAGCAGTTTGTCAACCTGTCTATTCCCAGGGTCATGTTCAACATTTTTTTGCAATTCACATTTATCAGGTATGTCCATCTCAAGAACTAAATCTGGCTCTTTTTTGTCATCAGCCACAACCAACTCCCTGTTATAAATCTGCACCTTGCCCCATCAGCTGACCCCATACTAAGATAAAAAAAAATAAAAAAACATGACGATTATGATGGTCACTGAAATTATTACAAATACACAGGGCCAACATGTGTGCCATCTCTACAGCATTAACCAGCATTGCACATTTGCTTTCCATGCCAATCCTAGCTCTGTATCTTGTGATGGTCATGCTGTGGTCAGATGATGTCTCAGGTATAGGGCAGAACACATTAGTCCCATTTGAAAGGCCCTGATTTTGTGACGCCCTGTCGTTAGCAGCTCCCTTGGGGTTACAGATGCTCCACTATTGATTATATTGATCAAAACATTGGCAGCACATGTTTAAGGACGGGCGCAGTCTTTTCTTCTTCTTTGTCACGCTTGTTGGGGTCATATTACTGATGAAATACGACAGCTCCTGGTTTTAACTTCTTTTCAGTGCTTGATTTCATCCGAAGCACTTAAAATCTGTGAAAATATAATATATAATATTCTCATTAAGTAAAACGATAGAAGATTACTAATATAGTCCTTCTACTGTTGCTGTTTTCTACTTACTTCTACTGCTGAATACTACTCCATCCATACATTTTCTTTTGCTTATCCGGGGCCGG
>JACM01029916.1:0-11889 GCA_000787095.1 Periophthalmodon schlosseri | reverse complement strand
CATATATAAAATTATTTTTCTTATTGGGAGCTGCATTATTTTCTCTGGTCACCCAACAGCATAAATGCAGCAGGAGATAGGGCCGACACAGACCGATCAATATCAGAAGTGCAGAGATTTCAAGAAATACATTGTACCATTTAGATAAATATTGTTTTCCCTGCCTGTTGTTTGGAGGCCCATGCCAAAGTGTCATACAGGCCTATTACAGATATCCACCATGTTGGAGCTGTGTGTGCTATAAGTTTTGCAGAGCTCAGCAGACTTTAGACATAGTAAATAATTCACACTTGCAGGTTGGCACACTGCTCCACTCGGCTTTTTCTGTGTTGTCGGATGATAAGCAGGGCATCAAGGCCTAATCGATGGATCCACTCATAAAATATAGACAGTGTTTAAGATCACTGCCTTTACTAATGATGAGACTGCGTCAGGTTAAGCTGCTGTGTGGATATTTTTACTCCTATAGAAAATGCTATGTGTTGTCAAATGTGCATGTCCCCTATGGAATGATTGGTATTGGAGTCCGATATGCAGGAAGCTAGGCCCAAGAAGGGGTCAATAAATCAGTTTGTGTGTTTGCCAACCCTGCTTCATGTTTTAGTCCAATCTTTTCTCTGTGCTATTGTTTGTTTTGTCTCCTTCGGGCTCCCGTGTTTCCTCATCAACGCAGTGATGTGTGAGAGGCAAGATTCGTGACTTTTGCTCATTACTACTCATTGTAAGAGAGCTTGTCTTTACTGTTGTCCTCATGAAAACACAACATCACAGCCACTCCAAAGTTTGTGGTGCAATTTAATACATGACTCTAAGGGGCTTGTTAACAACTCTTTATTACAAGCTTGACTAACATTTTTGTTTTCATGTTGGATCAAAGCAGAAAAGCTGGATTTTTTTTACATTTTTTACGTAATATAATTTTGAATGTAGCTCTAGGCTACTATTCCACCATCTTAATACATACCTTAAATTAGTGGTTTCAATAGCTTCATGAAGGGAAGAAAAATTTGGGGTTTCTTGCACTGATGTTTGTTTCAGGGGTTCTGTTCTTTATGTTGTGAGGTTTTTTGGTAAATATTGAAAAGACTATTCTTTAATTCTACGGCAATAATTTTATTTTGAAGTACGATTACTTATTTTATGCATTACATATATTTTACCGTCCTCCCTCGGCTAATGAAAGAGTGCTCTAGTCGTTTGGTACCTGAATAAGGATGTTCAGAATAATCATAAATTAGAGGGGAAGTTTGTTTCAGATTTGTCACTGCTTCTTATCAGTGTAACCAGAGCAAAAGGACTCAGGAAGGTGAAGTATTCAATGAGTAAACCGTTTGTTGTTGTCAAATCGAGAAGGAGAGAGTATCTATTTTCTTCTCTGTTAAGATGAAGTGCTGTGTCCTGCTTTCATGTGTAGATATGTTGGTCCCAGAGGAGAGCACTGGTGTAACACAATCTATGACGGAGAGGATAAAGAACGTGTACTCTGTATGCATATTCATCCAGGTGTACTCACTACTACCGAGGACCTTGTTGTTTTAGTGCTATTGTTCCTGCTCTTTTGCCTGTGTATATAGACCTACTGTCAGTGCTGACCAGTAACACATTGAAAAATATTGTAATTTGTTTTTTGCCATTAAAAATACATTTTGAATTTTATATATACCACACTAAAAATACATTATTTTTCTTAACAGTCGTTGAATCAGTTCTAGTGAATATTTGATGGCTGTATTAGATTTGATGATTTGGTTGTTGGCTTGGCCATTAATGGTTGAATAATAGTTTATAATTTATGGTTAAACTTGAGTAAATGAGTATAGGGCTGGGTTATATGCCAATAACAGTTGAATTGTGATCTGACTCCTCACTTCTTTGACAATCTATTGTCATATTGGGATTTAGTGTGTCTCTGTTCAATGCAACTCTATGCTCAACCACAGTCATTTTTCCCCATCCACTCCTCCTACTGGCCTGTTTGTGTCATGCTCATAGTGAGGTGGATTTAACCAATCACAATGAAGAGTTAAGTCTCAGGAGCAGTAGATAGTACCTTTTTATATTTCAGTCAAGAAGTAAAAAAGGTGTTAGAAGAAATGTACAATCTGGAGATATGATGACAAGTGCAGTGACGATGCAGGCTTATATTTTATTCAGCTGGTCCATACATGCACCATACAATGTCCCTCTCTTCCTCTTCTTCCTCTGAATACATTTGGCTATCCCCAGAGGTCAAAACAGCGGATCGGCTTTGAATAAATATGCAATTAATCATCATCTGCTCAGTAATTGTTTTTCTAATGAAGGCGAATAGCCCTTTGAACATAGAGGACAAACTGCTGTACACAGTCTGAGTGATATCATGCATCTTTTGCCCTGCAGTGCAATTTCCTGCTTCAAGATTGGTTTGAATGCTGTTTAATACTCAGTGTAGTGGTAATGAGTAATGTCTTCAGTGAAGCGCAGGCATGGGCAAACATTTAGAGTGCAGATCACACGCAGTTATCATTGTGAGTGCTGGAAGTGATGACTTCAACTAAACCATGACTAATGAAGATAAGTCTCTGGAGTGGAAACAACCAGTGTGCAGTCATGTCCTCTTACATCACTGACTATTTGTCATGTGACCCCACTCCCAGCTGAGACACATGGACCAGGAAGTGGTTTAGTCTAGATGAGTGCTATTACGATTGACCCACAGCGGAGGTCAGGCCATCTATATGCACCTCCAGAGTGAAAACAGTGGCATATCACTGACAACCTTTCACTTCAACTCTGATATAATGAGATGGACCCATGCAATTGTTATGCAAAGTATAACTGTGTGCATATGGCTATGAAAATGGGAAAATGCAGTAAATAACAGAAACATTGTAGTCATGCATTAATTATAGTGCCCAGACCATGACCCACAATTGAGATGGCCTAGTTCAGCACTAAATGCTCTTTCTCTTGACTCATAAAGTCACAATATCACCCAATGGAGAGGCATCCACTTCAACTAATATGTTCTTTCTGTAAGTAAAATAATTAAAGTATGTCCAGATGATGTAATGATACGGATCAAATCATTTTTAGTGTAAGGATTCATAGGTCTGTGCTATTCTTGTCAGTTCCAAACCCTGATATATTTTTATATATATATATATATATACTGAATTTTCTAAATTTAAAACCGTATACAAAGTTTCCAAATATGGAGCTTTATGAAATTGCACTGGTGCAAAACACATATCCCATTAACCTATTATTGTTGCCAACTAAGAGGGAGGAAAATTATTCTATTGTGCAAAACCCAGGATATAAAAATAAAACGAACAAAGGTGTTACAGTGTATACTTCTTGTCATTGTCCAATGATTTAAGGAATACTGCTTCCACTTCACTGACAGGTCACAATATTTGACCATTTAAAAACCTCTGTCTTGGAATAATGTCTGTGGTTTTCCTGCTGGCGCCATTTGCACTGGAGTTTTTTACAGCCACTTTCTTTGCTTTTACAAACACACTTATACAGAATATCTAACCCCTTATTCACTGCTGGGGCATATAGTGACTTTGTGACATATGTGTTGTTTTTTACAAACAGTAAAGTACTGAATTTATAAAAGGGTAATATTCCTTGAAATAGTACTGTTTCTCAGCGGAGATTCCAAAAATTGAGACAAATGAATGAGACCAAATAGACAAATATTTGTTTTTTTGTTTTCATTCTCCGTAGGCTAACGGTGCCAACGCGATCTGACTTTCAACTGATCAAACACATCTTCAATTTAAAATCTGAAAGTCAGTGTCTTTGAGGTCGGTGGAAATACTGTTGGCTATTTTGCTATTATTGTTGTCTACAACAACTTTAACAATTTTGAGGGAATCAAATTTAGTGTCTAAACAAATTCCATCTCTAAATGGTATATATTTTTCAGAGAATGTATTTGTATTTATTTTGTCATGCATTATTAAAGTTTCATATTTTTTGTCTTTTAGGTTACAAGGCTCTTCTCAAATGTCTTTCTGGAAGGTTTAACAGCAGAGAGCTCATTGGCATTATGGGCCCATCTGGAGCTGGGAAGTCTACGCTTATGAATATTTTAGCTGGATACAGGTAAGACATAAAAGATATAGACTTATGTACTAACACTACCATTATTTCAGTCATTAATCCATTGTGTCTGTTGTTCATGGTTGCAGGGAGACTGGTATGAAGGGACAGATCCTGGTGAATGGTCGGCCCAGAGACCTGAGGACATTTCGGAAAATGTCCTGCTACATCATGCAGGATGACATGCTGCTGCCCCACCTCACGGCCCGGGAGGCCATGATGGTGAGGGTTTTAAAGGAAACATATTATGCGACTTATAACCGTGTTATTACAATTTTCACTTATTATTAACCTACTCAGAGTTGTATTTTAATTGTTTCTTGCATGCATGAGTAATAACCCACAATCCCCACATGATTTCCAGTACTTAGCTGCAATTATTTGAAAAAGTAAGACTCTGAGTCAGATACATAAAAAACTTTCAGTTTCCATTTTCCAAAAATAAAAATATGTACATACATTTAAACTTGCTACAGCATTTAAACTTGCCTAACTTTATTTTTTGACAACTCGGTTCTTCTTCTTCTGCTGCATATCTGTAACAAAAAGCATTTCCCCTTAGAGATGACTAAAAGTAATTCTGATTGTGATTCTGCTACATGGAAATCCACTGTTTGCTACAATGAAAAGGCGGGGCTCCTCAGCTCTGCAGTTTTTAACAGGAAGCCGGTGGTCTGATTTCAATTACTAAGCATGCTTTGTAATCAATACTGCTTTATACAATGAACAAAATGTAAAATGGTGATCTACACATGTAGTTTAATACTAAGGCCCAGAAACAATGTTTAACATGTTTTTGCTGTTTTTGTTGAAGAAAGTTTAACCAAACCATGTGTCCCTTTCAGGTTTCGGCTAATCTGAAACTAAACGAGAGTATGCAGGTCAAAAAGGAACTTGTAAGTGTATTTCAACATCAGATATCTCTTCATGTTGTCCAATTGGATGTGCAAATGTAGGCTACTGTTTAGGAATGGCCATGTTTGAGCAAACCGTAATTCTAAGCTCCATGATCCTTTTGTTTTTGGCCCTGCCACTTTACCACTATTGTCCAGGATGTATGCCGCCTTAGGCCCATAGTGGCAGGGACTTGTAGGTCTTTCAAATCTCAGCCCATTCTATCTTATGTGTTAGGTGGATGAGATCCTGACTGCTTTGGGTCTGCAGGAGTGTGCTCAGACGCGCACTAACAGCCTCTCTGGTGGACAGTGTAAACGACTGGCAATCGCCCTGGAGCTGGTCAACAATCCTCCGGTCATGTTCTTTGATGAGCCCACCAGGTACAGCCCACCTGCACCCCATTGTATCATTGCAGACAGTACACGTTTCTGTTAGTAAGGATAACACCTTTTGAACAGTGAGATATTGTTACAGAAATAAAAGTGAAATAAACAATAATATTGAGATTTTGCCCTTTTCTAAATGAATTTCCAATGTCATTCATTGAATTGAGTAATTATTGCTGGAAGTGATTTGAGTGTTTATCTCTGTTCTGGTGCAGTGGCCTGGACAGTGCGTCGTGCTTTCAGGTGGTGTCTCTCATGAAGTCTTTGGCTCAGGGAGGAAGGACAATCATCTGCACCATCCACCAGCCCAGTGCCAAGCTCTTCGAGATGTTTGATAAGGTACAGGGCTTAAGTGCTGGATTCTTTAAGCCCCATTTGGCCCTGCATGCTCACACTCACACACTTGGGCACAGTGTCCACCTGACAGGCTTGAGATGTCAAGAGCTGCTTTTTGGGCTCTGTGAGAGAAATTTGTGTTTTAGCGTATTATATTTGTTAACATCATGTTCAACAGTATATTATTATAGCAATAAATAATATAATTGAAACTGTTATAAAATAAGAACAACAAATTACATCTTATATGGTGTTTTTTTCTTGCCCATTCTTGCAAGAAAGATAAAAATTGGTAATAGTGCCAAGTAATAATAATAGTCATAATAATAATAAGGCATGGCAACAGGACTAGACATTGTGGTAGTACCTGTAATGAATGAAAAAATCCCAACCATAAATGTGCCATTTCCAAAGATTTAGAGTACTTATTGCACCTCCGCAATAAGTTATTTGTGTTTCTGTTTCGAAGATACATTGGGTTAATATAATTCTATTGATTTCTGCTATTTGTTGTTTTGTTTATTCTAGTTGTACATTCTTAGTCAGGGTCAGTGTATCTTCAAGGGTACTGTCCCATATCTCATCCCCTACCTGAAGAACCTCGGCCTCCACTGCCCCACATATCACAACCCGGCTGATTTCAGTAAGTAAACTCACAGCCTTATACCTGCACAGTTGTTACTACTGCATACTTTTTTTTGGCTGCATTGTATTGGTGCCTCCCTTGTGCCTGCAGTTATTGAGGTAGCATCAGGGGAGTATGGAGATCTGAACCAAGTGCTGTTTGAAGCTGTTCAGGGCGGTCTCTGCTCTGAAGACGGCAAGAAAAACTCCAGAGACAAGAATGATCCTTCCTGTAACTCCCAGGTTCACAGCGTAAGTAACCAATTCACATTATGAAGATATGATGTGTGCATCTCCATAAATGTTTAGTGACATTTCTCCTTTGGAGAAAATAAGTAAACTGGGACTAATGTCCCGATTTACTTGGAGATGACTTGCTTTCAAATCTACCAAACAAATGTGTGTTGTCTGACTTTTAGTTATGTTCAGACTTTGTGTAATCTATTAAGTAAATGTTAGAATTTAATATGGGTAATATGTCTCTTTTAAAATATTTATAAAAGTAAAACTGGGCTGAAATCTAGTTGATTTTTGTCTGCAGTTGCCACTGCATTAAGCAAAATTCTTGTTAAAGCTCTAGTGCAAAGACTGCAAAAAATTATCGGGCAACTGTCACCAAGTATAATTTTTGATATCCGGTACATTGTTAATCAGGGGATTTATTGTTGACAGGAGACTGGGACTTTGGAGAAACACAGCTTTGCCACCAGTACATTTACACAGTTCTGTATCCTCTTTAAAAGGACCTTTATCACAATATGCAGGGACATGGTAAGATGCCCAAACGTGTGTCTCTGTTTATCTTTTAACATCACAGATAAAGATCTCATTGTGTTGTTCAGGTTTTGACCCACCTTCGGGTGATGTCCCATCTGTCCATTGGAGTGCTCATTGGACTGCTCTATCTCAAAATTGGAAATGATGCCAGTAAAGTGTTCAACAACACTGGCTTCCTCTTCTTCTCTATGCTGTTCCTAATGTTTGCTGCCCTGATGCCCACCGTCTTAACCTGTAAAATATCAACTATTAGATCATTACATCTTGTCAGTCATTTTGCAGAAAAATCATTAATATTCACTCTCTTGTCCTTAGTTCCTCTGGAGATGTCTGTGTTCATGAGGGAACATCTCAACTACTGGTACAGCCTTAAAGCCTATTACTTGGCCAAGACTATGGCGGATGTCCCATTTCAGGTAACATTTATGAGCTCACAGATGTCAACAAAGAACTGTAAATGGACACTTGACATTTGTTGTATCACATGCTCTATGAATGTGAATATTGCTGAATTCCAATCTAATCAGACCTCAGAGTGTGATTTCTGTTTCCCAGGTGATATGTCCCATAATGTACTGTAGTATAGTGTACTGGATGACGGAGCAGCCTCCAGAGGCAGGACGTTACCTCCTCTTCATGGCCTTGTCCACATCCACAGCCCTTGTGGCCCAGTCCCTCGGGCTGCTCATAGGTGCTGCCTCCACCTCGCTCCAGGTACACCTTAAAAATGTAGTGTAAGATTGTAAAAGATGAAGTTATGTATTAATTTGCACTTGTTTCTTAGGTGGCAACTTTTGTGGGACCAGTCACAGCCATACCCGTCCTCCTATTTTCTGGTTTCTTTGTCAATTTTGACACCATTCCCAAATACCTGCAGTGGAGTTCTTACGTATCATATGTCAGGTACACACGTCTTTTTTGCACATTGTTGGCGTTGTTCAGAATGTAATATGAATTCAATGCTCAAATACTCTCCAATGATGTGGACCTTATATTTAAATTGACAGTAGTTCTTATAAGCTGAAGATAGGGAGTTCCACCCCAGCAGGCTACACTACCACCACTAATGTGGGGAGTAAATGGATAATATAATGTGATGCTTTTGTGATTGTTCAAAAAGCGCAGTGTTGTAAATGCAATGCATTACTATCATTATTACATCTAGTCACACTCAAGGTCATTTTAATGTTTCACACATTCAATAGCCAGACATTTCCCAAATTGTTCTATGTTACTACATTAGATGCATGTAATTTGTAATAACAAAAGCAGCAAGACCCTTTTAAAACATTGCTTGTAAACATGTGCTATTTTTGTTGACATAATAAGCTATACAAGTGTCAGTGCTTATTCTGATTGCTCCGATGTCTTAGGTATGGCTTTGAAGGTGTGATACTCTCCATATATGGTATGAACCGGTCAGACCTGGAGTGTCCTGGGATGGTGTGTAAGTTCCAGAAGCCCGAGGAGGTGCTGCAGCTGCTGGATGTGGAGGACGCTAAGCTCTATGTGGACTTCATGGTCCTGGGGGTTTTCTTCCTGGTCCTCAGACTGGCCACATACCTGGTGCTGCGCTACAAAGTCAAGTCCGAGCGCTAAGACCTCCACAGGAAAACCCATTCATATCATTTGAAAGTGTGGAAGCAAGTACTATACTCCAGCCAAATTCTCTGTCTACAATGGACAACTGTATTCATCAAATCATCTGGATTCTGTCTCATCAGTTTTGAGTAAAGGGAAAGTGAAAATCATCAAGCAATGCAAGAACACACGTTACCCTCCTGAAATAATATGTATCTCTGCGCCATATGTGACAAAAAATCCGTATAGTAACAATGCATGTCTCAAATTGTGAAGTTATTGGGTTGGCGATACTGAAAAAGCCACACACCACAAGAGCTAAATTTCTATTGCAGTGCTGTTGAGCCATGTCATTTGGATTCAGATGCATTTCATAGATTCAATCTGCCTTCGACTACATTGAAAAAGATACTATAAATGCCAGGAAAAGTTTGGCATGGCTTCTCTCTCCCCAGTCGGAACAAAGCAAAGGCTTTACATTGAAACTGCCAGTGGACAACTTTGGTTCTCCATAGCTGTTAACATGGTGGAAGTGTTTTTTTCTGAGTCTACTCTAAAAGGACTGTGTACCTACCTTGATCCGTATTTGAAAGCCATTGATGATGTGAAAAAGGAGAAAAATAAAACAGGAATGTGGACTATACTCCTGCAATTGAAAGTCTAGCAGGATGAACTTCAGGTCAAGTGCAATAGATTGGTGGCGTAAATGTTGGTGTTATTATAATTATGACACCTTGAACTGCTTGTTTCCACTCAGTGTATGATTCATTATCTTTCCATCTTTGAAACCCCTGTCTTTTATTCCTCTTTCTCTCTGCTTTGCTGATGTCTGACAGATGTGTGTTGTTCAAACCAATGCTAGATACTTGAATTGCTGACCAGGCAGTTTTTGTGCCTCTTAAGTAGAAAGATGTTTTTCCTGGTTTTAGAGCTTATTATTTGCACATTCGGTTTATGTGGACACACTTTACATGCTGCTGACATGCACACATTAATACATACAGGTTTACATAGACATTCAGACACATACACTTTCACTGTTGGCAATGATTAGAAGAGCCTCTCTGTCACAAGGCAATGCAAATAATTTCCAGTAGACTTGCTATGAAATATTTCTTATTCAAACTATGCTACTTAGTAACATAATATATATTAAATGCATAAAATGTGAGTATATAATCAATGATTGTACAGTGAATATGTTATGCTGTAAAGAAAATGTACATTTGCACTTTTCAATGTATGCTTATTTATTTATATTTATTTGTATTTAATTTTATTTTTCTATATCTATGTAACGAGTCCTGCTTGAAAGTATAATGAGAAAACAGCAACTGAATGTTGCATGTTCACTTTAGGAATGACTTTACCGAAATACTACATTTCGAACTATAGCAAAATTATGTTGTTTCTTCACTAAAAATAATTTTGCCAAGTTTGAGGAAATGCCAGTCTTCAATCTTTGGTTTAAAATACAGCTATGTTGGTTGAGAAAAGAGGCAGTGATATGTTTAATGTATGTAGCCTGTGCTTAGTATCATGATGCTGTTTTAGAAGGCTGATTACTGTAGTTTTTGAATGACATCAACAGCAATACTAAAGTTCAATTATTTATCTGCACTGCTGGTGTTTATTCATCTAGTAGTTCATTTGTAATTATTTTGCTCTTTCATTTTGAAACTTTATGAGACGTTTTGAAGATGCTGCCATCTGCTTATACATCCACCTTTGCAAAAGTCATCTTAAATTTAAAAAAAATGAGCCTAAAAGTTGATTTATTCATCTTCAGAGTTTCATAAATTGAAGGAACAAAGTAACTATTTTGGTCCTGTCAAATTGATTTCTAGCACTAAATATGTAGCATAAAATTGTTCTCCTTATCCCAGAATTAAAATGGATTGTGTGTCTGAACAAAATTGCGATAATCAGCAAAGCAATTGACCTGTATGAGAATTTCATAAGGACCATGGGTACCAAAGAACAGAACAAACAATATTTTAGTTCAGGGAATGAAAAAAAAAAAACATTGTTTTTTTCTTATGTGGTGAAATTAGCCAAAGAAATGCTCTGGAAAGAAGGGAAGGTCATTTCTACACCTATAGGCGCTGCAGCCTTTAGCAGATATTTTTTTATTTTATTATCCAAGACACTGGAGATACGTATTGAGATCAAAATCTAAATCAAACATGTTCTGTTTTGTTCTATTTTTACTGATATTTCTTCTGTTTCTTAAATAAACCACAATCCTCCTTTGGGTTTTATTTTTTTAAGCGTTGTGGACTGCCTTGATATCAGAGATTAGAAAGTTATTTCACATGTTTTTACTAATAATTTGTTTGTCATTACTGTTGACATATTGTATGTGTTTCTTTATAATCTCACTGCAACTCCTCTGTACCAAATCATGTTCCAATGATTATAATAAAATTGTTGATAACCTTTTGCTGGTAGTTTTTCTTAGTTTAAACACCCAACACAGAGTACATGTGATGCAAACCAAACAAACTGAACATATGACTTGTTATGAGCATGTGAAGGCTGTGAGGGCATAGCTTGGGATGGAACATTGATGTGTCTAATGTCCCTTCTTTATGGTCATATATAGGGGAGATTGGGGTAAATTGAGCCACTTTTTGCTTTAGTGTTTTTTTTTTTTTTGTTGAAACAAATAAAGTACTCTATATACAGTGGGGCAAAAAAGTATTTAGTCAGCCACCAACTGTGCAAGTTCTCCCACTTAAAAAGATGAGAGAGGCCTGTAATTTTCATCATAGGTACACTTCAACTATGAGAGACAGAATGGGGGGAAAGAATCCAGGAAATCACATTGTAGGATTTTTAATGAATTAATTGGTAAATTCCTCGGTAAAATAAGTATTTGGTCACCTACAAACAAGCAAGATTTGTGGCTCTCACAGACCTGTAACTTCTTCTTTAAGAGGCTTCTCTGTTCTCTACTCGTTACCTGTATTAATGGCACCTGTTTGAACTCGTTATCAGTATAAAAGACACCTGTCCACAACCTCAAACAGTCAGACTCCAAACTCCATTATGGCCAAGACCAAAGAGCTGTCAAAGAACGCCACAAACAAAACTGTAGACCTGCACCAGGCTGGGAAGACTGAATCTGCAATTGGTAAGCAGCTTGGTGTGATGAAATCAACCATGGGAGCAATTATTAGAACATGGAAGA
>KN482787.1:0-12854 GCA_000787095.1 Periophthalmodon schlosseri | reverse complement strand
AGGAAGCTGATGGAAGACGGATCAGAGAAAGAGGGATGGAGACAGCCGAGGAAATGAAAGAGTGGAGAGAGTGGAGTGTGGGAGATGCAGGGGGAAAATAATAAATATAAACAGTGTAATTTCACATGTAGATCAATGATATGTTGTGATTTCAGATGTCATGTGATATTAAAGGTGAAGTCAAATGCATTTGTATTGAGGTAAAAAGCAGGTTTGAGTGAATTACAGAATAGGTGGGGTTCTTTTAGTAATGTTACCTTCTATTGCAAATACAAGCACAACAATTTGTTTGGGGTTAGACGGTGTAAGGAAAAAAATAGTACAAAATTAATCCGTAAACATTAGAGACTGATCGATATGTTTTTTTTTTTCATGGCCGATGTCAATTGTTTAGAATCCAGTGAAACCAATGGGCGATAAGTTCTGCCGATATTTTTCAGCTGATATGTTTTTTTTGTTTTGTTTTTTTTATTCTGTAACTTAATTTTACTACAAAGTCACCACCAAAATCCAAAGGAAAGCTGTGTTGTCACATTTTGTGCAGTTATCTCTACGCATTTAAGTACAAAAGTAAAGCTTTGTGTGTATTCTTTAAGCAGCTGGTTGGCCAAAATTAAATCGGCCTGTCCTGGAGATGTAAGGCCGATAGCAGATATGCTAAAAAGTGCAAATATCGGCCAATTGATATATCGGTCAACCAATATATCAGTCTACATTTATCTAATTTTGAGGAGTGGAGAAGAATGGGGGCTACTGCATGTCATCACGATATAAATGGCTTGAAATTTGTCTGGCAATTTCTATGGAATCTATAATCTTTCAAGTTGAATTGGAGCTCTATAACACAAAAATCTCCATATATTTTACAATTTTGTCGAAAGAAAAAACAAAAACGATGCCTGCACTGTTATTACAGTTGCTTGTTCTTCCTGTGCCCACGAGTGAGAGAGATATTAGGCAGCTCACTGAACCATTTGATGTGAACTTGTAGCGAGCATAAAAAGAGAGTGAGACCAGAGGGAGCACTTCTGATATGGCACGCTTCATCAGCTTCTGAGAATGACCTGCTAATAGTCCACACCACACTGGGGTTTATGTTATTCTGTGTCAGTTAACATCGAATGAAGCATAATTTTACACTACGGTAGCTATATTATGTGTATGCAAGAGAGCAAACACGTGGGAATGAACATAAACTTTAAACCGTGTAATATCGGAGTACTTTTTAGGGTAAAAGTACATGTAATTTGGTTGCCTGGTGAACCAAGGCCCCATGGTTATCCTATTAGCCGTATTCAGCCCCGCCCACTTTTGCCATAAACACGACTAAATTGCGCGATCTTTGAACATAAACATAACATAAACTTTAAACCGTGCAATATCAGAGTACTTTTTACAGTAAAAATACAGTACAGTACAAGTAATTTGTTTGCCTGGTGAACCAAAGCCCCATGGTTATCCTATTGGCCGTATTCAGCCCCGCCCATTTTTTGCCGTAAACGCGACAAAACTGCGCAATTTTGAACATAAACATAACATAAACTTTAAACCGTGCAATATCGGAGTACTTTTTAGGGTAAAAGTACAGTACAAGTAATTTGGTTGCCTGGTGAACCAAGGCCCCATGGTTATCCTATTGGCCGTATTCAGCCCCGCCCATTTTTGTTGTAAATGCGACTAAACTGCGCGATCTTTGTGGTGGCACTTCCAGTCAAGTGGGAATCCCATTCATTTCAATGGAGAATTTGGGAAAAGTTTTGCTGCAAAAATCTAATATAAAGTAGGTTGATTTGTGTAAAATGTTCTATGTTCATGTGACCAACAAGACAACACTGCCCCTAATGTTTGGGAGGCTTTAAAACAGCTAGTAGTCCCTATATAACTTATTTGCTGTCATGATCGGCAGCCCCATGCAAAGTAATACAATCTGAATGGCGATGGCGGCGCACACGGCAACTTCCGGAATAAGGCGAATACTTTATAAGGATGTATAATCTGGAAAGTGTTTCTGTGGGCGTGAGTGACAGGCGGATTAACCAATCAGAGAAGCACATAGTCTGTCAAGTTAAACTGAAGGGAAAACATAACAGAGAACTAAAAACAGCACGAAGTTCTGTTGAATTAATGGACCAAGCTCTGAACTCTGAAATAAAAGAAAGTATTTTGTTTTGAATAATAGCAGGATATTTGAGCGATGTGTTTTACATTTGACTGCGCGTCTGGTCCCAGATCCTTTTGCCTTCGAACAGAAAGTAGGAGGACGAGCTCAAAAGCCAAGTCATTTTGTAGTGGGTGCTCGTGGGTGTAGTGGAAGAATAAATACTAGAAGCAGCTGAAGGAGTGACAGTTGGAGTTGTAATCTTACTAGTACTAACACCAAGTTGATAAGCCAGTTTTTCAATAATTTTTCGCAACTCAATTACTGATTCATAACTAACATGTTCTTGCTCTGAGCCTTTCTGACTTTGACCCTTATATATTTGATTGGTAGGTGCATTGTCCAAGGTGACCAATATATTAATAGCCTTTTACTATTGTCTACAACATGTACAAGATGCCAGTGCGGCGTCTGCCACTTCACCTCGTATGACTGCAACCCGTCTGCCAATGATGAAACAACACAAACAGATAAACATGAGTTCACTGCACCACAACCACTGCCAACAGAGCTGTGCACACTGGGGATAGCACCCGCTCATGTTTTACTGTTAGTATTAGCGTGAGAAGCTAGACTGAACTTATGGTTGTGACAATATCTTACACAGTGAAAACAAATCTATGTTTTTAGTGGCGCTGTTCAACAATGTAAAAAGCTATAGATAACGCCAATAATGTGTTAGTAATGTTCTGCCTGCAACATAAAGGTGAAACATAATAAAAACACAGAAATTTTCGAATCCAAAGCAGACGATAGCCACCCAAATGGACCTCAAAAACTAAGAGACCCTTATGAATAGTATTATACAGTAAGTACACTGCTAGAAAGAGCTGGCTAACTATACATTTTAACACAAGGATCCAAAAAGAATTCCATTGTGCTTGTTTTGCCTTCTTGATTTAATTGATGTTATGTGACCAACTTTACCAAATCAAACTTCAGATAGTAATAAAAAATACATGTATCTATTTGGCAAATGGTCACAATTTTATATAGCGCTTTTCCAATTTCAAGGCGCTCAAAGCGCTTTACATCAAGGACCACTCAACCTTTTCCAATTTCAAGGCGCTCAAAGCGCTTTACATCAAGGAACCACTCACCCATTCACACACACATTCATACACCGGCGCAGACAGTGAAGGCGAGGTGGGTTAAGTGTCTTGCCCAAGGACATAACAACAGTATTCATTTGTGAGAGCTGGAATTACACCGCCAACCTGTGGGTCAGTGGATCTGACCGGTCAACCAATGATGTTTATGTTGAGAGCGGGATTCGAACCGCCGACCTTCGGATCATATTATTAATATTTTTTCAGGTTCTACAATGTGATGATGTCATAGTCCCAGATGAAGCCCAAGAGCCAGATTTCCCTGTTGATTACGATGTACTTTGCCATGAAACATCCAAAAGGTAAACTCATAAACGTTTAACCTGACGATTCTTTTTAGTGACTAGACCCTAGAACTCACTGATTTACAACAAAAATCTGCATTTTAACAGTTTTAATTTTAGCTGCCCCCTTCTGCATTAAATATTATTGTCCTATAGAATGTTGTGATGTCATCTAAAACCCCCAATAGTTTATTATATTCAGACTATACGTTTCAGTCAGTATTGTCACTTAGTTCTAAAGTCCCACTTGCACACCTCTACTGAACAAGAAACCCTCGCCAGTTTAGCTTTATACGCTCTTTGGCCCTCGCACGATCGTCTTGAAATAACAAAACGCTCAACCTAAGCCTCCTTTTTCTTCACACATACAGTTCTAGATCAAATGACAGTGCAGTGCAGTTGCCCATGGCCTTCTGCACACCTTTTTAAGTTTTCTCATGCATATATACATGTGTTTACCTAGGGAGAGCCAGGCATATACTACGTGTGCGTGTGTGTGTGTGTATCTGTGTGTGTGTGTTTGCAAGTGTCATCTTTTCCGCGCTGGAGGTGCAGTAGAGCGGAGGTGGCAGCAGTCGCCCAGTGGCCCACGATGGAGAGCCGCTGCAGGGCTTGTCGTGCCCCCGAGCTACCCACCGACGGAGCCAAAACATCTCAAACAGCGCGCACACATAGCCCCCCCCCTCCTGCTCCCCCCCCTCCTGCTCCTCCCCTCCCCCCCCGCTTCCCCCCACCCTCCTCCGCTCTACCTGCCCGCGTGAGGGGGGGATGACAGGCCGAGACACGGTGCCCGCCGGCCATTCGCAATTAACGACAATTAATTATACTACGCACTAGGAAGATATGAAAAGAGAGGTAGAAACGGAGAGATTTGAGTGAGTTCGTTGCTGGAGAGGTGGGAGTGAGGGAATGAGTGACATTTTGGGGATACACTGTACAGAAAGTTAGTAAAATCAAAATTAATAAAAATAAGAAATGACTCTAAACTGGAAGAATTAGAAAAAAAAAAAAAAGTCTGAACGAAAACTTCTTAGAACAACAGTAAAAGCCGATTATGTTTAGTTGCAATATTCCTGTTACAATAGTAATAAATCGTAATCTGCTTTTTTATAAACAAAAATATAAAGTTTAAAATTCCCTGGTGAATACAAAAAGTTTGTAAGATTTATAATTCAGCACAATGCCTCGAATGTGTCATAATCACATCGTCAGCTAAAGTTGATTTTAAATATTATCTTTGTGCACTGGGAGTGGTCTGCCCTGTCACTTCGGCATTAGCCCTGTTTGAACAAGCTCCTGATCCAGATTCAAATAAAACAAAGAGAACCCCGAGACACTACGCCAACAGTATCATCATTACCATTCTCAACTCAACGCCAATTTTAATGTTTTATCTATTACTCCATCTGGTCGGCTTAAGAGCAGGACCAAGTCTACTGTCTATAACCCTGTACATCTTACTCTTATTATGACTTTAGTATGATTTGCACTTTTAAATAAATAGTAATCCATACTTTTATAAGGCAATCAGGTATTTGACGTTCTACAAGTTTTAACAACCCAATTCACGACAAAGGATCCATTCATTCGGTTTCGATGAGCACGTTACTGAAGTGCAAAATTTAAAAAAACAAAAACGCTACATATGATCAAATGTGTTATTAAAATCTACAGAAAAATATGAGCTTTGCTGGTGTTTTTAGATGCTATGGCCAAGTGCATATTCTGAAGCAAGTAGAAGTGAATTATAATTGTGTGCTCGTCTGCAGTCTGTGCTTTAAGGGGGATGGTGAGTATTTAGTGATAATGGAAACACTGTAATGTAATACAATTTATTTATGATTATTTGTGATTTTTTGATTTGTTGTATCGTGATTTTAATGTCTTTCTTATTCTGTAAAGCACTTTGAATTACTTTGTGTACCAATTGTGCCATACAAATAAACTTGCCTTACCTTGCCTATTACATATATATAAAATTCATGCATTTAATTTTTTGTGTAGTTCAGACTTTTTTTTTTTGCCCAACAGAAAAAGATTTGAGTTACTGATTTACAA
Source organism: Periophthalmodon schlosseri (assembly GCA_000787095.1). Lineage (NCBI taxonomy): Eukaryota > Metazoa > Chordata > Actinopteri > Gobiiformes > Gobiidae > Periophthalmodon > Periophthalmodon schlosseri. The sequence goes on along the minus strand of KN482787.1, from coordinate 7,245 downwards.
CAAAACTGGGAATTTCGCTTGCACGTGTCCCAAATATTGCATCAGAGCTAGCATAGCCTGGACTACATCTATTACACATGTTAACAACAACCACATGCTACTTTTGCTATCCCCAGTGTTTTCATATTGTGTCAATGTCTTTCTATAATTCAAACTCTACGACCCACGTATCAATGTTCGAACCATGTTACTGCTGCTGTTACACTTTTAAAGACCATGGAGCCATTTTGGAGCAACCAGTGTGAGTCACAGATATGCATTATTATATAAGATGAATCCCAATATATCTGGAGAGACACATACATACTTCAAAAATATTAATTTGAAATAATTTTAAGGTCACAAAGCAATAGGAAGAAAAGCAAAAATATATATATATATATATATAAATGTGGTCACGTGACATAGTTATGGTAACCTAAGTTTTAATCTGGTTTGATTACTTTGAATAACGATTGTAATTTCATCAGATTTGAAACTTGATAAATGCAAATTGTTCTTCCCGCAGTAATCAAAGTTTTTAAAATGTTTTGGTTAGTAGTTACAAATACACACAATTTGCAAACGCACACCTCTATTCATTGGTTTAAGAATGATCAAAAAAACATGACGGTTGCTATGGCAATTAGCAATTTAAAATCTATCCTTCCAACGAGAAACAAGAACAAGAAGCTGAAACTACACAGTAACTAAATACAAGCGGTAAAAATCTAACCAGATGCCCTACCTTCTAGCTTCATGCCGACGGTGAGGCACTTCTGGAAGCGGCAGTAGGGGCAGCGTTTGCGTTGGGTCTTGTCGATTTGGCAGCTCTGGTTCTCGATGCATGTGTAGCGCTTGTTGTTCTGGACGGTGCGCTTGAAGAAACCCTGTGGAGAGAGGCCAATTAAGATGTCAAGACCTGCTCTGACCCCCGCGCTGAACAAGCTAATGGGGCTATTCACTCACACGCACACACGGACACTTATAGACACAAGTACGACGTTTGATCGTTGGGGAACATGGTACGGTTGCACGATTTGAGGGGGAAAAAAACGTGCAAAATTTGTAAGAGTTTTAGTCAGTTTTGAGCTACTCGAGAATGCATGTAAGATTACTCTACAGGATCAACATATAGATCTTACATAAAAAGAACAGTTGTTTCTGCAGAAATTTTCTACGTTATAGATGGGGCTCTAAATATGTATATTGACACATAATGCATTTAAGTACAACGCTATTATTAATCAAAACTGAGAGTTAAATTTGGACTACAGACATGATTTTTTTGTACATAATACTGCAAAAAAACAAAAGGACACAAAATGGCAAAGTACTTTTCCTTTTCTTTCTACATAAATACCATGAGATCGTTGCTAAACCTGTCACACTGCATTTTGTCCACTTGCTAGCAAACAAGCATAAACAACCGAAATCCACTTGATCAGATTCAAGATGGAGACTGATGAAGTATGTTCTGCATTCATGTACTGGGTCTAAAGTTTACCAGGAAACACTCTTTTTTACTCTCTGCTTAATTATTTAAAAATATGAGCCACAGTCCACAAAATCCAATACATGATATCCATAATTCACAGTTCCGGGATTAGACACATTCATGCTTGCAACATGGAATTCATTATTGGCAGCTGCAGTGAAAATCAAACGAAGGGAAGATAGTATTAACGTATGCCAGATCCATAACCTGGGAGGAGAATTCCTAAACCTGTCTTTTAAAAATAAAAATATTAAAAGGGAGAGCTGTCGATATCGCACCGAACACTAATTTAATTGAGAATCTGCATGGCCTGATCTGTCAGAAAAGAGGAAAGGAAGAGTTTGGACTCTGGTTTGCCTCAGAGAGAACTTTCCATTCATTTTCCTATTTATGACACAGTATTCGCTATAAATATCTGAAGCAATATGCGATGAGAGCTGGCGTACAAACCCAGAGAGTTGGTCTGATAGAACTGAGAAAGAACACATTTTTGCCAGTACTGGATTCTGCTTAGCGTATTCACTTCTGTATTAAAAATCGTTTATTCTATCAGTTTAAATCACAAAGCAGCATTGTCCAAGAAATTCTTTTTAAATAATATTATAATATCTAGACATCCCTGACCTCAGATTCCATCAAAGAACTTTTCAGCAGTTGGACAATACACAAAAAACTGCATTAATACCTCAGTAGTACACTTTTCTCTTGCCTAACCAAAAAGGACTGCTTATTGAAATAGGCTCATTATAACTTTAGAAATGGTCCCGTTTGTGTCAAAACGAAATGATGAAAAACGTTTTTGTAAGCTAAAGAGTTTCCAGTGTTCCACAGCATCAGAACTGAGAGCTCCCTTGTTGCTTCAGCAGACTACAGAGCCCTGTGCATGTGAAGAAATAAAAGACTATAGTTTCTATGAGTGCCAGAGTGTTATTTAGGTTCAAAAGTGAACCTGTGTTGTCCTTTACTCCTTGAAGCATTTCACAGTTTGAGGTGTGCATAATGTTGTTTTGAAACATGAAAACAGAATAGAATTTTGAGGATTTTTGCTTTGGTTGGTGAAGTTGGAGTGGCGAGGGACTTCCTCACCTGCAGATCTATTGCACTGCTTTGCTGATTGCAGATATTTAATGCTTATGTGCCCACGTCAACAATCGATATCTCACAGTCATTCAAAAAGCTGTGTGCATTTTAGATCCGATCGATGAAGTGCTGCAGGTAATTATCAATAGTATTCATTCTTTAATAGGCATATGCAGCACTTGATAGGAGAGCTCTTCATCGGGCTCTCAGTGTGAGGGCTCTAACTGCACAGGGAGATGTGTGCCGGACTAACAAGGCTCAGAGGCAGCGGAGATGCCACTGACGTCTGCTGCAAGCCAGCGCTTAGCATCTCAAGGTCATAATATGGGATCAAATCTATAACATCTGCTTTGAATAATGACCACATAGGCAAGAAATGTGCAGCACCGCATCAATACGACGAGCTGCCATTTTGACTCTCAATAGTGTTAACACACAGACATTTGTCTTAGCTTCATTTTGTGCTGACAGCTTTACGGAACTAAGAAAACAGCTATTAGCCGGCGCTGAGGGGCTGGGGCGGAGGTGTGGCATAAACAAGTTGTTGATGGAGCGCAGATTAATAGTTGGGCTTTGTGTCACGTCATTATGAAGAGCACAGCACCTCCGTCAGTCCATAATGAACTGGTGATGAGTGGATCACAGTGGAGCAGGCTGAGCAAACACTGATCAGTAATAACCTCTGCTGCAAAGGACAAAGTGTGGCCCATGGAAAAAAAAAAAAAAAAAAAAAAAGTGTTCTACTATTGACAGACTCCACAGAACAGGTTTAACTATTGGGATCTCGAAAATAAATGCAAATGGGTTTGTTGCTTTAAAAATATTGATATTGACAAAAAAAATTACATTTCTACATATGGACCAAATAAACGATTCAAATGCATTCTGCAAGTAAAACTATTATCCAAAACTGACACATTTTAAAACAAATGTTGTACTTCTGTAAATGCTCTATTATTAAAACTGTCAATTAAAATCCATCCAAAATATAAAATCAAAATTGCTGCTTGCTGATTCCAAGAACACCGCTTTAAAGAGAGAATAGCGCTTTTTAATATAGTGCCCTTCACACAGATAAAGAGTCCGTGGCCTGTTTTAGACACTCAGTATTTTCTCTCCACAGCAGAGCACGCGGACAGCGCACAGTCACCCGCGGACACACCGATCCACAGCGCTCTCACTCACCTTGCAGCTCTCACAGGTCAGAAGCCCATAGTGGTAGCCAGAAACCTTGTCTCCGCATACGGGACACATCTCGTCCAAATCTTCGTCATACGTGTAGTCCATCATTTTTAATTGGGGCGCTGAAAATAGCACAGGGAAGTAAGAAAATCAGTTTGGAATCTTTTGCCCCAAAGCGCACTTCACCCATCAAATAGAAGCTCAACATGAAAGCAGAGGTTAGGCTATAAGTTTAACAATGAAATACTGATTTTGGATGTTTGGAAAAAGAGCGTTTCCCCCCCAGATGACCCTCTATGTTCGCTGCAATAAATAAATAAATGAAGATAAAAATTCTAATACGCAAACCTTTAAGTAGTGAAACAGCAAACACAAACGGGAGGATATTAAAGTTACGGATTGGAAGGGAGAACGTTACCGCCCACAGACAAATGAAGACCCACAGACAAACTCTTATCTCTGCTGGCGAGTAAAAAAATAAATAAATGAATCGGGGGTGTGGAGAAAATGCTCCTTCAATTAGACAGTTTTGCCCAGCTCTTGTCTTTAAAAATACCGAGGAGTTTATGGGAAAAGGCTTTAGACGTGTTACGCCCTCTTAAATATTGTTGCATTTTGAAGCGATTACAGCGCAGAGCAAACAACCAGATCCACGTTTAGCGTCAAAGTGTTTATGGCTGTAATCGTATAAAAAGAAGCCAAGATCAAGCAGCTCGCGGACATATTTCAGACACGTTAATCCAAGGCCTTGTAGACACTTTTACGCATCAGTTCCACGCGCTCTGAGTCTTAGTGTGAGATTTTAATTGGAGGTGATTCCTGGTTTGTTATAGTAGCTCTCCCGATGCAGCTGGAGCAACAAGTCCCCCTGCGTCTCTGCCGTGGTCTCCCTCACACTCCTTTTTCCGCAAAGCAAACTTTATTTCCGAACTTTCCGCTGCTTTGATGCACCCAACGGCTCGGTGCGCGCAGGAAGCAATTTGTGAAAATAAATTTTACCTCAACAAATAATCAAGTTTTGAGTTTTAACTGACAGATGCAAATGTTTTTAGAGCACCACTAGCATGTGTTTAGGATATGTTGTGTTGTCCAATATTGTTATTTTTCTTTACATTGATATTTTGGCACCCACATAAGGAACAGTCTATATTTAAATAAATTGCCCGGAAAGGAAATGCTGTCACCTGTGCGCTGCGTGTCCGAAAGTGTCGCATGTAGAGCTACCTTGTTTTAGAGCCGGTGTGTAAAGCCAGATAACGGTACGTCCCGCTCTTGTTTGAATGTGTTATCAGCGCCATAAAGCGCAGCGGGCTAATTGATCAGCCCGGCTATTGGCATGAACTACAACCAGTGGAATTACAGCGTCATGTGGGCTTCATGAGAAAGATTTCGAAATAAACCTCTCTGCACTGCCACAAATAAATCTTTTTTCAGATAGCTATATTTTCATAAACAGAAGTAAAACAGTAATTGTGTATTAAAATAAAATAAAATAAAATAAAAACTTTTGAATGCATCATAGGCCTATAAAACATATAACAAGAATAAAAGAAACATCCTAATGGCTGATTAAAAAGGGGAATGAGCGAGAGTTTCTGTTTAGTTGCATTCTTTAAAAAGCACTTGTTACAGAGGAAGGCCTTTTCATTTATTAAATACTAATGCGTAATTTTAGGATACGTACGCGTAAAGGGCTTTTACGCCCGAGGTCATGGCATTTGAAACACAATCTAGGCTTTAGTACAGGCCTAAAGAATAAACACAACAAACAGAATAAAAATATGGTCTTTGGGATCATTCCAGTGAATTAAATGTTCTCTGCAAAAACTAGGCTATAATGTCAGATTCATATACATTTCAGAGAACTCTTCATCCTATTCGTCATAAATATTTTTTACAAAGAGTTAAAATTTTCGATCCTCTCGGTCTGTCCCTTTTTACGCATTTTACGCGTGGCTATAAATGACAACAGCATTAAATCAAAGGCCATAATGTAAAACAATAAATAAATACAATGTAATGATTTTACTTTATGACCAAAGAGAAGCTTCTAGAGTTATAAAACAATAGTCTTAAGTCAGTGACTGGTGTTTGGCCTATAGTTACACAATAATGAACATTCCCGGTAATACATTTTACAAATGTGTCCAATCACAAACGTTATGCCTTTACAGCCGATCATAAAAACAAGTTTGACCGTATTGTCCTACCTTGCATATTCCTGGGCATACGCCCGTGTTCTCCATACGATCGAGAGAGTCCCAGAGATTCAGTCTCGACTTTGGGCAGCATGTCAGCGCTGCCGGCCTGAGCTGGAGAGTCCGCGCAGCTCGGCGCCCGGACGAGCAGTAAACGCGCTCTGCTAATAACCAACCCAGCAAAGTCCGCTCAATGTCAACATAAACTTTTAGATACTTTTGTACTTTCGTTAGACGGACACGCGAGTCAGCCAATAGGATCAGTCTTTTCTCTACTCTACGACGAGAAGCGCGTGCAGAGCATACTTCTAACTTTAACTGAGGTCCCCGCTTGGAGTTCTAGGTCTGGCATCAGAGCGAAGTGCTGGTCTAAAAGCCGTGAGAAATAAGTATCTACTCGCCGGTGCCGCGTTCCTCTGAACATAAAGTCGGCTTATCTGAATTGCCCGGACCGTTTGGAGATGTGGAGAGCTGTCCTGCTCCTCCGCCTCGCTGCTTTGTTTACGCGTGCTTTCTCCAATAGGAGACGCATGCGATCCTGTGACATCACTGCGTGTCACCCAATAAGAAGAGAGCACTGGAATACATCGCCTCAATCCACTTCTGTCTTACTAAAAGGAAAAAGCTCAGCTGTTAAATGTCGTTAATGACCAAGTTTAACGCGCAGCGAGAAGAAGCGAAGATGCAGAGGCTCTGGCACGGCACGTGCGAGAGAGAAGTCAGATTAACGGTATCTTACCGCGTGCATGTCTTAACCTAGAAGGCCTACCGTTTTATGCACTGCGTCTATCGTCTGACTTACAGGACGACACTATTACAAAAAGAAAAAAAATGGAAAAACTGTACATGCCTTAATCTACAGCGCAGGTGTGCTTAAAAATACGGAAGAGCAAGAGCAAGCCTGCTGCTCGTGGCCCACGGAGCAGTGACCAGCGCTGCGGCCTCGGGCTGATTTTACTACAAATCCGCTATACATTATGCACCATCTCCTGAGGAGGTCTCGGATAATGGGCAGTGCGGAGATCAATTAATGGCTGGTGTCAGATTCTGGCCTTTTAGACTCCTTTAAATAAACCAGATAAAACTCACGCGCTACAAAACAAAATCTGTATTCCTTGCATTACGCACCATGTTGCACAATTTTCTCTACATCAAAGGCTAATAATTTTGCAAACAAGTTTAGGTATGTTTCCAATGCCTCCCTTAATGGGGAAAATAAGGTCCCCATGACATAAATTTTAATTATTAGATCAATAACATAATTTAAGGTTAGATAATGGATAAAATAGGTTAAGGTTTGGCAAGTAG
>JACM01030006.1:0-18081 GCA_000787095.1 Periophthalmodon schlosseri | reverse complement strand
AAGTGAACCTATGATGAAAATTACATCTTCTTTTTAATCTTTTTAAGTGAGAGAACACAGTTGGTGGCTGACTAAATACTTTTTTGCCCCTCTATATAACTACATATAACTCTACATATAGCACATACCTTGGCTGAAGGGAGATGCTTATGGCTTTATTTTCAAATGTGAACATGTTTTCAATGTTGTGATAAATAGCCAGCATCATAGCAACTGCCATTCTCATAAATTGTTCATAAAAGTTTCATGGGGACCTCCTAATAATAATCACCATAGTTGCCAGTCTGCTTCTTTATAGTAACTTTGGGCTTCTGTTTTTTAGAAAGCTGCTTGTAAATTTTGAAAGTCGCGGGTTGCGTTTTTAGGGCTTGCTCCCTTTCACGTCATAAAAGAGGTGATTTTTATCCTTTTTCTGTTCTGTTTCAATACTCAGTAATGACCACATACAGTGGTAATGACTGGGATACAAGCTGTTATTGTTTTAAAGACATTATTGATGTTTATATATGCTCATAAAAATGTGTGCACCTCATTAGCACTTGTTAAGTAGTGACACACAACATTTTAACTGGTTGTGTGTGTTTGGGAGTTGTTTTTATAGGGCTTGCATCGCTTGTTTTTGACTTTTTTTCAAAAGCTCCGTCGCTTGTTGCTCTCTAGGTAAATGACAAAATCTGAAGTACAAAAGCCACTACCAAAAGTGATCAAATTCTGTTATATTATTTTACATAGTATTTTTTTTTAATATTAAAATATCATTATGTGTGCACTGTTTCCTTCACGCCTCTTATATCCTTTATACTGCAGTATGTGACGGAGTGAGAACTGCATAGATTAGCAAGAACAAGCTAAAGGTCCACAAACAGCCTGAAGCCACAGAGCTGCATGGGGCTGCGCGGGCACCAGGGGGTAGTCGAGCTAGCCCCATTAGCATTCCTATTATTTCTGATCATGATTTGACTTAATGTTGGATTTATTCAAAGCAATCTATGTTTTGTATTTAAATGAGCACAATACATCAGGATACACATGAGTGAGTTTACATGTTACTCTGAAAATAAACGTGATGACTTCTAATTAATGGCAAGGGTCAGTGGCTCCACAGTTGAAATGATGTTTTTATCTAATTATCTTTCATTCCGCATATGCATTTCATTTTAATGCGCTGAGATAAATAATTTGTTGGAAATATGTTCTCATTTCTGCATAGCTAACCAGTTTAAATCATGAATGGGGTCACAACATACATGGTGAATTGATCAAATGAATAAAAAAGGGGAGAAAATGCATCATAGAATGTCATTAACAGCCATGTACCCATTGTTTTTCAAAATTTGTCTTGCCCCAGTACAGATATACTGTATAAGCAGCTCTTGAGGTCAAAATAAGTCAGCTTTGTATTGCCTGCTTCTAATTATAAAGCATTTAATTGTGTGAGAATCAGTTTGCGGTGAATTCTTAGGATGCTCAGAATGCATAAGTTAAGTGAGGAATAACTTTGGCCCATTGCAAACTGTTTAAAATGAACTAGTTATGACAATAATAGGCAAATCCAATAATAGGTACTCCAAACTGGAACTGTGGATATAACATATACGCACAATGAAGTATGGAGCTCAACAGTCAGACAGTGCAAGCCCTAATATTTTTTCCCCATACACTTTTTCTAAATAAATAACTAAAAATAAATAAATCACGATCATGAACCACAGAGGGCTTTGACTGTTGAGCTCCACATGTAATGTATTATGAAGGCTACCATAGATCCATGGAAAACTGACCTTGTGTGTTATCTGTGATTGTACTTCGCACATGATGAAATATCATTTAGTCTGTCAACCTCTTGAGTGCTCAAAATGCACCCTTCCCCCCTAATCCAAACGTTATCCTATGTTTTTAAACAATAAACTAGTCAACTTGGACATTTACAGCTCCTATTATTAGTTTAATTAAAACAGCTGATGATTTATATCTTATTCAGAACTTGTTTCCTATGCACATTTGATGTGAGATTGGCCTATACGTGAAAAAACATATGTAGTTATCAGCATAGGTAAGGTGTCCAAAAGTTAAAAACTCTCACCTGCTTGTCTCCATGGATATGTAAAAGCTTTGCCTGAAATGTTAAATAATAATAATAATGCATTTTATTTATAAGTGCCTTTCAAAACACCCAAGGACACAGAACAAGATAAAATTAGATAAAAATATATATAAATACAATAAAACATAAAAAACTGATTGATAAAAGATGTGTGATTGGTTATAAGAGGTAGGACAGTCTGAACAGGTGAGTTTTGAGTCTGGATTTGAAGAGTGGAAGAGAGTACCACAGTATGTCTAAGATAACGTCCTTATCTTGCATTTATTCAATTACAGATGTGTGTTTTTATTTTTTGTATTGCTAAAAACATTCTTATTGTGAGCGGGTCGCCTCTCCACAGACCTGACCTGGAGCTGTAACCTTTGAAATCATGATAATGCCATTTTGGAGCAATAACATGGCGGCCTCTTCAAGAAAAGTTACATATTGCACCTTTTAAAAGTGAAAAATGCTTCATATCACACCTTTAACCAGCACCATGTTAAATATATCATTTTAGCTCATATTCATGCTCTGCCCCAACTGTTAGTAGCTAAATAAATAATTAACTGCAGTAATAATCATCAAAGTGCTTATTAATGAACCACAATTATAAACTCTAGTGTGAATGCTCTGTGGGCTGCCTGCAATGCATGCTGGGATCTTTCCACTACAATTAGTCAATCCCTGTCACCCTTTTTACCTTATTTTACCTTGTTTTAACCTCATCTCTCAATATTCCTGTTTTTGAAAGTAAGAACTTTTGGTTGTATAAAGCAACAGTGTTTTGTTCAATGTCTACAAGTAGTTGGTATGTTATTTTTTGCTACACTTATGTGTCTGTAGCATAGCAACAGCACAGCTAACAATATGAATAAATCTGGACTACTTTTCCCTTTCTGCAATGTTGAATGTACCGTAGAATTGTGATGACTGTTTTCGCTCAGACTATTATAATGGGCTGCGTAAAATTGGTGTATATGTTGTTGTGTCTCTTCAGGTAGGCTACACACTACACACTGTCCCAAGAAGACCTCAGGAAAAGACTGGACCAAAGGGGTGCGTTTGAGGAAAACAGGAAAATATGGAAGGCTCATGTTAAAATATGGAAGTGCATATGGCATTTATTATTTATTTATTATTATGATTATATTTAAGATTGTACACAAAAAACAAACAAAAAAACTGCCTTCTTTCTATTTTTAAAATTTATTTTGGTGGTATAATTTGTATAATTTTACTTCCTGGTTGGACATGAGCAGCAGATGTGACATATGTAAAGGTAAATGCGTAACTGTAACTCGAACCATAATGCCAAAACTTCTCTAAACTACACAATAGTTAAAATTACACTAGTTAAAATAGATGACAGTACCATTATTTTGTTAACTGGCATGTTTAAACTGGTAGAAGTGTCTTCCTTGCTCATAATTTGTCCTTGCATTTTGGATGGAATTTTCCATGTTGATGACATAGGAAGTGGTATTTCGTTATAGAACTCTGCACTACTTCCTGTTGTACTTTTCTTCTCAACTTTTGTTCCACAAACGGTCACTTAAAAGATGTAAAGCCTCTCCTAGAAAGGTCAGTGCACCCCCATAGCTCCCCCAAAGTTTTTTGTTCCACTCATAGCACATCCAATCTTAACTAAAAATGTTCAAAATGAGACTCCAATAAATAATTCCATATTAGCTTTTATAAATCACTACAGGGTGCTAACTACATTTAAAGTTGTTTAAAACAGCAAAGCAAACGTGGTAGGGAGGTGGGGGAATGCGCCATTGTTAAAAGGCTCTAAATCAACATGGTACTGAGCACCTACACTGAAGACCCTAAGCACCCCCTTAGCTCCTCCAGCCAAATATGTCTGGTGCCACCACTGCCTGTGGTTAATGTTTATTACAGTTTTCCATCAGTTAAGTGGAAGTTTGTGTAAAAATGTTGAGAAAAAAAGTACAAAAACACAGGAAGTGGCACCGAGTTAAAAAATGGGATACCTCTGCCAATGTCATAAATACAAAATTCAATCCAAGAAGCAGGGACACATTTTTCTGGCAGTTTAAAGCTTCATTTATCAAAATAAAAGTGTTGTCATTTATTTTTGTAAGTCTAATCATAACTAGTGTAATTTCAACACTTCCAGCACTTGTTAACATTATGGTTGCTAGGAAAGTTAGAATGACCTCTGTGTATGTCATATCTGCTGCTGCCCATGTCCAACCAGGAAATAAAATTATAAACAAACCAAAATTAAGAAAGAAAAAATTAGGCAAGATTTTCAGTAAAAATCTTAATAGTGGGAACTCTGTTTTAGTGAAATGATGTGTCATATGCACTAAAATATTACCATTTCTTTCTCCAAGTCCAAACTCCGCTCCAAACCACATATTTTTGCTGAATAAGGATTGGCTATGGACCTCTCGTTTAAAAAGACCCAAGCTGATCATTGACTATAATTACAGGTTACAAAACTCCATACTCCATAGAATTTTGTGGTATGCTTTTAATTTAAACTATCATTCAAATTCTTCTCATATTTATACACCCTTAACTTTTATTTTGTATCTTTTTATTTAAAAAGCCATGGTTTGTTATAGACTCCTCCTGTAACTCTTCATATGTAATTTTGTGGCATTCAAATACAATAAGCCATGGAGTGAAAATAGACATCTTTATTATTTAACCTTGAACATTTCATTTGTTCAGGTAATAGTTTTACATTGAATATAACTTAACGCGCTTTCTTACATTAGGAAGCTAGAAATAAGATGTCATCTAGCTGCAACTTTACAGAAGAGGATATATGGTCAGTCCATGTTGCTCTTTACAATGTTACTTGCTCACCATTTTCAGCATGTAATGTCCACCTTTTTGTTACGTAAAATTAACTTGCTTTTCCAGGCTGGCTGAACACATTAAAAACAGACATAACCATGTTTGTCCAACTGGAAACACAAAGCAAAGATCTTAACAGTTCTATGGTCTAATGACTTTACTTTATCCGACAATCACAGTGTCATCATCTGGGAACTCGTAGTATGGCACCTCCAGGTTGAGGGGGGCGGGGCCTTTCCTGATGCGCCCTGAAGCGTCGTAGTGCGAGCCATGACAGGGGCAGTAGTAGCCGCCGAAGTCACCTGCGTTGGCTATGGGCACGCAACCCAGATGTGTGCAGACCCCGAGCACGATTACCCATTTGGGGTTGGCGGCGCGGTCCTTGTCGTGCTCTGGGTCACGAAGCTCTGCCAGGTTGACGCCAGCTTCGGTGGTGATCTCCTTCTCCGTGCGATGGCGAACAAACAGCGGCTTGCCCCTCCATTTAAAGGTCATGTTCTTGCCTTCAGGGATATCGCTGAGCTTGATTTCAATCTTGGACAGGGCCAGGACGTCAGCAGAGGCACTCATAGAGGACACAAACTGGGTGACCACAGTTTTCGCGGCGTACAAACCAACCACCGTGGTTGCCCCGGTGAGGACATAGGAAAACGAGCGCCGGGACTCACTGCTCTCCTGGGAGGACTTGTATGGGTCCTGCACCTCGGGCCGTCTGTAGTCGGAGAAGTCTGGGATACGCAGGTCTGTGTGGGCGAATCGGACTCCTGTGCGCCCTGAAGGAGGACACAAGAGGAAATTAGTTGGATGAGAGTTTTACACCATTTGCTTACATTATAACATTGTTACTGTTATATGAACGTGTACATTTATATTTTACCAACTGTAATTTAGCCTGTACAAGCCAATTTCTTTTGCATGAATATATCAGTATTGTCTTTTAATACATTGTTCATTGACTGAACATTTATAGAATACATGAAACACCTTCATGCCAAAATCCAGAGAGTAACCAATAAAGAATCACATTTTTCCCCCATTAAAAATAAGTTTTATGAAAATAAACTCTTATTGCACATATAACAAATGTAAAATATAAAAGACTAATGAATATGTCAGTCTTGTGTTTTGTCCTCCTCTTATCTGCCCAAGAACAAGGGCACTTTTGCCATAATCATACATGTTTACAATATGATTTCCCAAATGGATAAAAATTTTAAAACAGTACTAGAATATTTTCTTAAATATGATTTGTCATGTGCCTGTAGCTTATCATTATATCATATGTGCCTAATTGTAAATACACCATCTCGGCAGTAAAGAAGAATGCTAGAATAGAAATACAACTAGCATAATTCATAAGACATACTAAAACAGTATAAACAGAAATGAAATGAAACACAAAATGCCATCATTATTATTAGAAATATCCATGCAGGGTGACCATACACGTGTACTATATGAATGCACCCACGATTTACAGTTTATAAACATGAGATTGAAGTTACTTAAGGACAGAACAAGTTACTACAGGCCAATAAACACACCTTTTACCGACAAGATCCGCTATATTCTCGTGTATAGACAAAATTCGAGACTTCGCCTTCTTATAACATGGAGTGAATATTATAGAATACACATGTAAACAATTATGACCTTATGCACAGGTCGCCCAGTGTCCTAAAGCTAACAGGCTAAAAGCTAACAGCACAGAAAAGCCGGTTAGCCGTGCGATGCTAACTGCGGCTAACCCAAACAGGCTTCGTTTATTCACATGAAATAGCGACTCGCGTAAAGCCACCACTCCAGACACAGTTTGGCAACGAGAATGAACTTAGTCTACAAGTAGTTATAACTCATGATCCCTTGTAAACTTACCATTTATGCTTACTGTGATGGCGGGCCCTGTCTTTGGGCACTGGCCGCTCAACGACTCGCGGCAGAGGAACGGCTTTTTCGGGTCCAATAAGAACTTTTCGTTCTTTACCACGACCCCCAGGACCAGGGGTTTAAGCGGGCCGGCCACGGTGTAAGCGGTGGCTTGCATGTACGGGGAAAAGACCCCCGATCTGGCTGCTAGGGACATCATCTTGGGCTTGTGTGCTAAACGACCTTGCCCTGCGTGCCTGTGCGTGGCTCGGTGGAGCTGCGAAGGATCTGACGTTACGTACCGGCGTACCGCGTCATTTTACGTCATGCGTAGACTCCCTTCGGTAATCTCACAAACATGATGAATCGATTATTTATAGGTTTGCATTTATAATAGAAAAGGTTATATTATTGGCAACATCACTATAATTCACAAAATATCATAAAAATATTATAAACTAGGAAATAGGGCCTCACAAATAATAGAGGAGTCATTTTAGTTGACTAGTCATTTTTTTTATTGTGCTTTAAGATTGAGCTTTTAACAAAATCAGTTATGAAATATGGTCACCGAAGGCTTCTAATATTTATGAATAAAGTGTATTATAGATAGAAATCAGAAATTATTTATTCTTTGTGAAAACATTTTGATTTAATAATGCCACTGTCTTTGTTATAAAATGTCGTTTGGCATGTGTTTTAGAGTCTGTAGGCCTATAGCTCAGGTAGCTCAGATTATATTTATCAAAAAATGATTACTATATACTATATGATTATTGAAAAAGCTAATGGACTAGTCACTAGATTACATTGAAAAAAATAATAATGACATAATAAATTGTATATTGCCCCAGGTTAAAAATGGTCACTATTCAATAAAAATAAATACATAAATTGCAGTTTTAGATCAAGGTCAAGGTCATTTATATAGTACATTTACAACAGCCAGTGGCACCCAAAGTGCTTTACAGTACAGGACAATAATATAAAAATTATAAACAATATAAAAGACAAAAATAGCAATACTAAATGTCAGAAAATAAGAATAAAAACAGAAATACAATAAAACAATAAAACCAGCTCACCTTCTATTAAAAGCCGGTGAAGGTGAGTTTTTAGTGTGGATTTAAAACAGTTTATAGTTTGGGCAGATCTAATGCTGGAGGGCTGACTATTTCAAAGTCAAGGGGCAGCTGCAGAGAAAGCCCTGTCTCCTCTGGTGTTCAGGTGAGTACGAGGTACAACCAAGAGGAGCAGGTCTACAGCCAAGTGTCCAGGGAGGGACGTCAGACAGCAGCTCTGACAGGTAAAGGGGGGGCCATCCATTCAGACATTTAAAAACAAACAAAAGAATCTTAAAGATTACTACTGTGCTTGTGTCTGCTATTTAGTTATAATCTATGACACTCATCATTAGGCATATGTTATAATTTGAATATTTTAAATTGCAATAGTCATCCAAAACGACTTAATAAAAAAAAAAAAACAAGTCCACTGACTTCCACGTTAGAAATTTGTGGTGCCCAATGGAAGCTGACGTTGCCGTGAACGTCATCACAACAAAGAGCTGTGAAGTTGTCGGCCCCTCCTATGGATAGCCACAGATCACCAGTTAAGAAAGTAAAATTGGAGAAGTAAGTACAGAGGAGTGGGCGTATACTGGTGGCCGTGAAAACGGGAGTTGATTGACAAAATGGTGTCTTGAAATCACTCCAAAACTTCGGGTGACTACATGGTGAGGGGAAACAGCTATAACATAGTTAAAAGTTCTGAAAAGTCGATTTTGCATAATGGGTCTAAAAATAGCTTTAAAATAAATTCTGTAGCGGACAGGGAGCCAGTGCATCTGAGCAAACACAGATGTGATGTGCTCCTGTCTCCTGGTCCCTGTCAACATAAAGGCGGCTGCATTCTGGACCATCTGCAGCCTGTTAATAGATGACTGGTCCAGCCCGCAGTATAAAGAATTGTATTAATCAAGCCGACACGTGAGAAACACATGGAGCACTTTCTCTAGTTCATTAAAGGGAAGGTAAGATTTTTAATGATTACACTTGGCTTTAAAATCAATTATGGATTGAAATGTTTGGTCAATTGATTAAAAATTATACATAGTTTTATCAACAGTTAAAATACGAATCAATTTCTTTTTTTTCCTCATGAATTTTGTGTATTTATTTTTGTTTGCTCAAAGCTGAAGCTTGAACTTGAAAACTTTAGTCATGATGTTACTACAAAAATAACCGCTCAAATCAAATGAAAAGTACTTTTTACTTTTAGTCCAGTTCAAAAATGTAGTGAAGTATAAGTAAAAAGTATCCATTGTAAAATATACTTAAGTAAAGTACAGATACCAAAAAATTCTACTTAAGTAGAGTACTTTCCTACTTGTACTTTGTTACCTTCACCACTACTTTTTACTTAATATATTGTTCAGATTTATATTCTGAACTCCATTTTGATAAGGAATAGGCTTGATACTTGTTACTGATTGTTTGATACCACAATGATACCCCTCTTTTTTGTAGCCAATTTTCAACCCTAAATTAATAGTCCTTTCTTTATATCACCATGTTGTCTTATAGTTCTGATAAAGATCAAGTTTATTCTAAAACTATTTAGGAAAGGTCCAATTTGGTCCTATGTATCCTATTCTAGTTTTGATACTAATTTTAGTATCTGGTTTCGGTCAATACCTTTGACAACAGGCAAGGCGTATGTAAACAAGCACAGATTTTAAAATAAAGTATATGTATGAAATAACTTCCCAAAGTGTTCTGTTGGGGCTGTACACTCTGACTTGTCTCAAATTTAATAACCCACAACAAATACTACCCGGATTGTCATGTAAATATATACAGTGGCTGGCAGACTCTAAACAATATCCCAGTGTTATGTCTGTGCCCTCAGAGTACAAGGACATCTCCTGTTCATTATGCCTTCATGTTTCATAATCAGTGCAATTATTGAACTAGGCCAAGTGTCTCTTCAGAATTGGATCACACTTCTAAATAATGAGAAGCAGTGTGTGTGCATGCATGACTGTCAGCAAGATGCGAAATGTGGATTTTTGTTTAATTCGCTTGTTTCAGAATAACAATTTCCTTATTTGTTTAGCTTTCTGCTGTGGAAAATCTATGTGGATGAATAACAGTATATCAGAGATTATTGGGTTAGTAAATTAGGCCTATTTAAAGTAATCCAGCACTCTACAGTAATGATTTAAGTTGTTTTTAGTTAATAAGAAGCGTTATGATTATTCACTTCCGACTCAACAACAAACTGATTGTGCTATTAAAATAATTGTGTTCTATTAAAAAGATTGCAGAGTTATTATTCTAAAGGCAACAACACTTTCCTTGTGTAGCCTAGTGTATTTGAAATCTCTCATAATCATTTTCTTAAAGACGAGGTGTCATGCAAAATTTGAGCTTTCTACCATGTTATAATGTTGTGCCCTCATCAAAAAGGGTTCAGATGCCATCCATGCATATTTCACTAATTTATCGGTCTCTCCCGGGTCCTATTCGAACTCTCCTTATGGTTAGCTTCTTTAGATTCTGTCCAATGCTCCGCCCACAATCCTACGTCATCCATGCTCCGACGCGACAATTCTCCATAAATATATAAAACCATGATACAAAACTGTACACAGCAACTTGACAAACCTGATGCAATGTGTAGTAGTTTCATCAGCAAAATTCCTGATTGTGTAGTGCTCTGAAGGGGGAGTGACTTATCGCAGAGAGCAAAGGGAGCGTCAAAAACAAAAGTGAAACTTCTAAACATGTTAATACATTGTTTTCGGCGAATATGGCATTTTCAAAACAATAAAAGGTAACACGGTGATCTAAATATGCTATGTGTTAGCAGTTAATACCCCATAGAAGTAAAATACCCCCTCTTTAAAGCCGCACACACATTAGATAGCCTACTGTACCTTTAAGCCTTCCTCCTATTTTTTATAATTGATTTAACTTAAAATAGACAAACTCATCAAAAATTAGCCACATGCGCACTGAGGAGTGGAGCAGTTTAATTGAGCTATAAACAAGAGTTGGTGGCATTTAAGTTCATTTGCTCTGCTTTGCTTCATCATTGTCGTGTGAATAATATAAGGCTCGGACACAAATTCTCACACAATGGCTTTGGCATTTTAAATAAATCAGAATGTTGTTCATATTTCTTTTCCTTGAGCATCTTTAAAGTTTATATAATAACTCACTTTTAATAGCCTAAATTATTTTCAGTACAGACATGCCAAAATAGAGTTCGGGATTGTGACGTCACACCTCATAGAAGTTTCAGTGAGCCTAATGTTAAGCTAATGGAAATTTTAAGATGCTAAGATGCTAAGATGCTATGGTTAGTATTTACTAGCCATAGTGTACATTCAAATGTTACTGTTTATGTTCATATATGTATTTACCAGTAGTGACCCAGCTGTTTATTGGATTGTTCCGCGACTCTTTTGTTCACTTTATAACATTGTCTTGGCTGATATGAGAGTTTTTCACTACTGCCACAAACATGGCGGATTTCCATGGTAACCGCCATTTTTTGATATTCCATCCCTTAAATAAAAGTTTGGTTACTTGTCCATTAAGTCAAAGTGACAAACGCTTTATGTTGACAAAATTAAATTATTTGAACATTTCTTTCTTCTTCCTATAATTTAGTTTTTCAAAGTTTTGTGTCCCTGGAAAATACCAGATTTAATGTTTTTTAACTTCAAATTATAAATCAGATGTTACGTCGTGACAGTTACCCTTTAAGTTACTCTTACTGGAGTAGTAGTTTTCGCAAATACTTTTTTAGTAATATTATTTTGAAGTAACGTTACTCTTACTTGAATAAAACTTTTGGCTACGCTACCACCTTTGCCTGAAAATGTACTGTTTAAATCCATTTTGCGTTTTTTCTTGAGTTTTCAGATAATCTAAACTTATCATGCTATGTTTGCTACTGTCACTGCAAAGTATCAATGACCCTTTTATACTCTTTTATGTGAGCTAGAATGAGGAACAATAGTAAAATCAAGACATAGTTTCCACAAAAGTGTGTTACAAATTGCATCGCATGAATCCACCGAGGAGTAGAGTAAAATGAAAGTAAACAGTAGCTGGCTCTTTTTGGACCCATGTGGACTTAGGCTCATTGTTGTAATGGCTAATAAGTCCTTTGTCTCAGCTGCCCTCCCATACGCTAACAGGGGACTGACTAATCTTCTGCAGCCGCTGCCTTCTCTGCCAACAGTACTTTGAACAAAAGAGGGCTGGGACATGGAGCTAAGTGCTGCGCTTTGTATATACATCTAAAGCTCACAATATTTAGTCAGTGAAAGCTCTGGAGAAGTAGCGGGGAGGTATCTGCAGTTGTCTTTTGATGTTTAGGGCTCATAGATCTATTATAAGAACTGGATAAGACACAAGACACTCCCTCTCCGTCCCTGTGTGAGATCAACTAGTGGCCGCTCCATAGGTACTGCAGCTCCGGGGAACTCAGATGGAAGTCTCCCATAGAGCGTAATGCATTTTTTGGGAATTCAAACTGCCCATGTTCAGCTGACAGGGCAACCCCAGCTTTCACAAAGGTTGGGTTTTGTAGGGATCTTTCTGTATTTTCACAATATGAACTTGTTTTACATTGTTTAAATCCTCAAAAAATCCTTAAAGTTGGCTCATATTAGTCAGAACTGATCACGTGGTGCACATTTACGATGTTACACGTTGGGCGATGCTAGGCCAGTATACAGGAAGTGATACAGAAGATTTTTTTTTTTTTTTTTGCATTTCGTGCCAATGAACACAGGCCATTGAAAACAGTACGTCGCCATCTTTGGTTCATCCAGATCTTATTACACTTCCATGTTGGGGGCTGCACAATATATCACAATTGAAACAAAATTGCAATATCAGTAAGGACAATTATTAAAACGCAAAGACTTCAGTTATTTGGAAAATAGACTGTCCATTGTAAACTACCCTGAATATTCTGTTATTTAAAAAGTTAACCCTATGTATTGTAAAAGCCAAAGTTAAATCTAACCATATGTAGTTTTTAGTACTCTACAAACATGAAATGCATAGGATTCTTAAATACATTAAGCAGTTCATATTCCAGTCTTTCCTCAATTCTTAATGCTCCTGGAATTGTTTGAAAAGAGCACTCAGAACAGTCTAAATGTGTAACAAACATTACAAAACATTGTAATTTCTCATTATAGAACGATGAGTCAGTGTGTGATGTTTATGAAAAGTGCTTTGTGTTGGTGATTAGTACATCCAATGTGGAGATCAGACATTTGATTAGTGACATTTGACCTCTCAGCTCAGGTCGTTCCCTTTTCTCACAGAGCCTCTGAGGTCACAGATAGAAACTGCCTCACCATTGTGCACTGTGCAGCGCTCAGTCCTTCAGGCTGAGAGCAGGAGCAGCACAATAAAGAGGTGATGTCTGCTCACTGACAAAAGCTGAAAGGACCCGTCAGTATTCTGAAGACAGCAAAATAAGGATGGAGTGATACTGTGTCCTTGGGCAAGACACCTTCCCAACCTTCTTTCCTGTGTTGAAATACACAGGCGTAAGAATAGGACAGTATGAAAATTGCCTTTGCTGGTGTTGGAGTTCATGAACATGCTCTGTCCTGACATTCTGCAGTCACTTTTCTCATTAGTGAAAATAAAGAGGTCACGTCTGTGGGGATTGCAAAAAATCTCAGTTATACTTGAATTTCCACTTAAAGCTGCACCGTGTAACTTTTTAGCCCCCCCAAAAAAACTGAAACAAGCATGTTTTTTTTTCTTCATTTTGAATGTTGCATTGCACTGAAAAATACTGTGAGCTGGGCTTGCATCTCCACAAAGCTGCAGAGGTGGGTAGGGTAGCCAAAAATTGTATTCAAGTAAGCGTAACATTACTTCAAAATAATATTACTCAAGTAGGGGTACAAAGTGGTGGTCCAAGAAATTACTCTAGTAAGAGTGAAAAAGTATTTGGGAAAACGACTACTCATGTAAGAGTAACTGAAAGAGTAGGACTGACTGTTTGATTTATAATTTAATGTTAATGTAACTGGACAAAACATTAAATATTGTACAAAATCTGGTATAAAAACCAAAAAACAAAATCATATCTGAAGGAGGGGTGCAAGAAACAAATGTTCAAATCAACAGCTTCAAAATCTTTTGCCACTAGACTGACTCACAGTAGGACGACTTTTACTCAAGTGCACTTCAATAAAAATATTACTCAAGTAGGAGTTAAAATGTGCTGCTAGAAAAGTACTCTGAAAAATATTATTGCTTTAAAAAGTTACTCATGTAATGTAACTGAGTTACTACCCACCTCTCCACAAACCTGACTCTTATTTTGTCTAAAGGAGGACCTGTATTTTTCCTTTGGCCATAATATTCCACAGTATGGCATAAAACTTATCTATCTCCATAAAGAATGTTCCCAAGTATGGTTTTTACTAATTCCATGGAATCATACAGTTAACCACCTCACAAAAGTTACACGGTGTTGCTTTAAAAAAAAAAAAAAAAATCTGTAGCAAGTTTTGTATAAAGCATTATGGCCTGTGCACTGTCTCATTAGTAGATTCACACTGATACCTATTTGGATTGATATGGAAGACTGCCAAGTTGCTGCAGTCAAATATATACTTTTCATTTAGTCCAATTATGGCAGTGGGCAGACACTTTTTCTCCTGTTTATTTCGCCGTATTAAAAGCAAGTGAACGATAAAGTTGTGAATGCCAAAATATCAGAAATGAACTGTCGTATGCAGTGGGTGGAAGTTGTATAATTAAGAGATCTGAATGGACAAGGCCACTGCTGCCCTGCTACAGTGCAACCAGTGTAAAGTCTCTCAAGCAAACGTGTTATTGTGAAATATGAGGAAGATTTTTGCACAAAAGTAAATATGAATAAAAACGGATTTCTCTGCTCCGTTTTTTATTTAATTTCTTTTACTATTTGTATCAAACATTTGAATCAAACATGATTTATGATTGGGGTGATTTGGGGTGACGTGTCCGGGGTGAGGGAAGTCTGGCAGTCCCTGCTTAGACTGCTGTCCCTGCGACCGGGCCCAGGATAAGCGGAAGGAAATGGATGGATGCATGGAACAAGTTAAATCAAATAAAATCAAGAATGCTAAATCGACAAATCCTTCATGTATTATGGGAATTATGGGTGAAGTGTTTTGCCTAAGTAAACAACAACTCATGCATGACTCGCTCCAAGTTCAAATCATAAACTCTCACAATCATCACATTATTGTCAACTAGTGTGTGAAAAGTGAAGTGTTATAGAGTCAAAGGTTGAATGATTGTTAAATGGGATCTGGCAACCCAAAGGTGAGGAGACTGTTTTCTTATTGGATAATTGGGTTGAAAACCAACCACAAATCACAAAATGCAGATTATTCAAGTAAGAATAACCTTCTGAACATAATATCAATTTTATAATTTGAAGTTTTTTTTTTATTTGCAAGAAAAACAAATGCTCAAATGATTTACTTTGATTTACTTAGACTGTATAAAGAAGTGGACTAAGTGAGTGTAATGTCACCCATAGTGTTTGGCTCTAGTCATTGAAGCTCATCGAGCCTAGCAGTTATAGGGGCGAATTTGTGCAAGGTAACACCCCTTCCTGCCCGCACCGCAGGTCTGGAAGAGGGCGGGCACTTAGCAATGCTGTCAATCAAACCTGTTGCTAATGCTAGCAGGAGTGACCTCGAGGAAAGAAGGCAGCTGATTTGTCAATTATTAATGTTCATATCTTGAGTTAAAGACACAATAGCGAAATAAAAATACCAGGATCACGTAGAGCGGGTTAATACAAACATTTTAAGACCAAAATGACGAGCCTGACAGCAGCAGTTATGGAGAGAGGGGTCACAGTTTTCTAATGTAAAGTGAATTGGAGCCAGAGTCGATGGAGCCAGAAGTGCGCCTGTTTGGAATGCGGCGGCTAGCAGGTTAGCTATGTCCATTTATATATACAGTCTATGATAACTACACCATAATTAGCCTTAATGAAGCATGAATAAAGACTTTCAAAATTTATTATGAACAAATAGTTTAATGATTCTTTATTAGGAAGGATTCAGGCAAAGTACCTGCTAATTTAAGTGGTTAGGATTAGAGTATTAGTTAATTGGTTACTAAGCCTAAATCATTCTTAATACCTCACCTGCTTGTTAATCATTGATACCAGAATGTTTAATACCAGATCACATGAATGTTTAAGGCTAAGGTCTAGCTGCACCAAAACTGAGACAGGAAAGAGGGTTTTTAGCTGTTTTGCTTCACAAAACTGGAATACACTCCAAGGAAAAGTAAAACTGGATACGTTGGTGACACAATCGCAATTGTGGTAACGAACATTTATACTCACACCTGCACCTGTTTTTAATGATTTATATGACTTGTTTTGTTTGTTTTTCTGTATTATATTTTAAACAGGGCACCCATGAAAAAGAGAGTCCAAGTGTTCTCATTGGGTTCCCCTGTATAAATAAAGATAAAGAAAGAAGAAAGAAGAATATTTTTTGTGTGTTCATTATGAATTCATTATCTCTCTTTGTGATTTATTAAGTCTATTAAAAGTGTAGTATTAAGTGTTAGCCTGAGTTCTAGTGTTTATGAAATACAAACTACAGTCTGGCCATACCCTCTACCTTTTAAAGTGGGGCAAGGAGTCAGCAGTTCTAACACATCTGACACCCCATTCCCTGACAATGGTCAGACATCTGAGCTTTACCATTCTGCTCTGTGAAGAGATGCTTTTTCCACTGCGGCGGTCGTTCAGGCTGAGAGCAGAGGACACACTTTGTGAAAACGGCTAAAAGAGCAGGGGAAGCAGTGTGGGATCAGAACCAAAAGCTGAAGTCTACTCCCTGACAAAAGGTGAAAGGCCCCAGTGCTGTATTCTCAGAACAACAAAATGAGGATGGAACAACACTGGCAAATTTGAGTCATAGCAAAAGGTACATACTGATATTGATTTTACAAAGCCAAATGGTAGCGCCTGGATGGAAAATGCATTGTTTTGTTGAACTGAAAAAGTACGGGTAACCGCAACGTGGTCCTTGCTTTATTTGAGTTATTAAAGGGGCATTGTGTAATCTTTCTTGCCTGACAAATCCAGAATGATATCTCTTTGTAGTTTTTATACAGAAAGATATCAGTCTGGTCCCCATGGACCCTCCACAAGAACGGGTACAGCGTACCTTAAAAATAAACATCGAAAAAAATACGTGTTACTGGTTATAGCACGTGCCACGTAAGCTCTCTGTTTAATGCATCTCTATGATCACTCAAGACCCGGGGCCTAAACATGGCCGCCTATTTAAATGAATGCGAGAAGCTCAGTGGCACGTGTTGCTAGATTAGCCTCAGCAGCTAGGTACATCTGGTGGCTGTGCAGCCCACCAGCCATTCACAGTAGTGCTGTTCTCCCATGGGAGTGTGGTCTTGCGTACCACATGATCTCTCTGACCAATATGAGCAAGAGATTAAAAGCTGTTTTTGAACTGAAAGCTGTAAGTGCTCAAACGGCTCCTAACATGAGCAGTTTGTATTTACATTGTACTCTATGGGAAAAAGTGCTTTCTGGGCTGGACATTACTGCAGTACCTATAGAGTGGCCACTAGACCTAACTTGTGACAGGTCTAAGCTAGCAATAGCCCATCCAGTTATTTTAATAGCTCATTCTCCCACTCCTACAATTTGTCAGCCTCCACCATGTTTTGAGTGAGTAACAGCTGGATTTACCCAATCACAGTGAAGTATGAATGACATGTATCAAGACATTTGAATCGTGATAAAATCAAAATCGTTTTCTAGGGTGTATTACCAATAAAAAGCTGTAGCTAGGCCTGTCACGATAACACATTCTGAAGTGTGATATATTGCTGAAGAAAATATAGACAATAAACAATGCTTTTGAAACCAATTTATGCCACTGACATGATAACCTTAAAGCAAGATTTCCCCCACAAAACTATTCTGTATGTGCAGTGTTGTTTAAATGAACATGAGCTGCAATAAATAAATAGAATAATACACTTTAGTAGTTAGCTTATAGCTATAAGTATAAGAAGTTATTTATTCAGCCCTCTGTTAAAACGGAAAAATAAAAAATTCCTAAAAGTACCCATGATAAATATTGACCCCCAAAACTAATTGTCCCATCTATCATGTGTTGAACTTCTTACATCTCCAACATGTTAAAGCCATATGAACCTCTCGCACTCTGAGGACCCCAGAGTCAGGACTAAACATGG
>KN482786.1:20820-73547 GCA_000787095.1 Periophthalmodon schlosseri | reverse complement strand
ATAATAATAATAATAATTTGATGTGGAAATAGGTCATCCAGTCCAAAAATCTTGATTTATCTGTAGGTACATTTTTAGTAATATTTCTACATATAGTTTTATAAATGGGACCCCTGATCCCTGAAAGAAGTGCATTACTTACTAAACCGTGGCTGGTTGTGTCCAGAAGGGCATCGAATATAATACTGGCCAAACGATACAACGTTGATAATGCAAGTGTCTGTCTTTTGCTTTGTTCCAGTAACCTAAAAATATCTATAAATCAGTGCTATATAAGTTAATAGAAGTCATTTAGTTGGGTCTCAAAACTACAACACAAAGTAACTTGTTTTTCCATTGATATTGTAGCATTCTGGTATAAGGAAACACGCCAATTTCCTCTGGTTGTTTATTTTCTGAACACACGGGCTACTGTAGGCCGTAACCCAGGGCAAAACAGAGCAAAACAACAGCAGTTTCAACTCAGTCTCCCAAAACAGCCCAGTAACTGACGAATAGAACTTTCACATCAACTTGTCAGCGTAGCAACCAAATGTCACATATAAAAGCAGTTACATTAACAACACACAAACAGTGGCAAGAAAAAAAAATTAAAAAGATGTCAACTCCGAACTAAACTCAAAATATCAGATCATTACAATATTATCCATCGATTTTTATCCGGGATACCAACATAAGTGCATAGCATTGTACATTCACGCCACTTTCTGCATAACCTCGGATATGTCAAAACCCATTTGCATTTGTCGCTGTTCTGTCCCAACTTATGACAAAATGACATTGTTAATCTCTGTCTATGTGGGCGGAAAGCCAAAGGGAAAACCGTCTGTTAGCATTATGTCATGTTTAATGTATTATATATATTTGAACTTTTATATTTTAGCTTTTAATAATGATATATCAGTTAGATCTGAATGTACGGAAATCTTAGAAATGGCGCTTTTCCAATGACACCTTGGTCAAACTGGCTATGGTTCAGATACACGGATACTGTACTGGTAACGGATACTGTGACATGACAGTAAAGAGGTCCGCTGGTATGAATAATGAGCGTGGTTAAAAGGTGATAAAATTGCGGTAATTGGAAGTTTATGGCTTGGCTAACCTTGAGTGTCTATGATGTGTTCCAGCTAGCATATAGGGACAGTGGTGATGAACAGAACATGCTTTCCAAATGGTCGTAAACGCAAATTATCAGAGGGATTTATACCCCGCTAAGATGGCCGTGTTTTAGTGCGTCCAACTTCCGTGGAAAACCGAGCGTCCAATTTACTTGAAGACTCCGTGTTTTGACTTTCTTACCCAATTTGTTTTCATGTAATGAGTAAAACGTGTCTCTGCCCTGTACTGACACATTGTAAAGGCGGTTCCTAAGATCAAAATGAGACTGCTGTCTGCATCTAATCATAAAGTGTTTTTTAATCATCCACGAACTAGTAAGTAATGTTGGTACGCTCATGGCATGCTAGTTGTTGTTACCATTAGCATAACGCCACTCTGGCATCTGAAAGTTGTGAAAAGCGCTTATAAACACTTCGTGGATAATAGGATGCTAGAAATTGTAAATGGTCACGTTTTTATGTAGCGCTTTTCCACTTTCAAGCCACTCAAAGCGCTTTACATCAAGGAACCACTCACCCATTCACACACACATTCACACACCAGTGTACGCAGACACTGGGGGCAATGTGGTTTAAGTGTCTTGCCCAAGGACACAGCAACAGCATTCATCTGTGGGAGCTGGAATCGCACCGCCAATCTGTGGGTCAGTGTATCTGACCGCTCTACCAATGATGTTTACGTCGAGTGTGGGTTTCGAAACCTTCGGATCAGTGGACAAACGCTCTGCCAACTGAGCTTTGGTGTTGTTTTTTTACATTTCTAACAGGTACAGCGTCTTAAAGCATAATGTAATGTTGTGACCTCAAGAAAAAAAAAATGCCTGGAGCTTTTTTATCTGTCATTTGTCTAGCCTATTTATGAATATGTACGATATGATGATATGATGTCGTGAGGTGTCCTCTGCGTGTTTTTAAAGTCCAATACGTTTGCTTCATCATTTCAACACTCTGAGTCATTCTGTGATGTCACTGTAATTTTTTTGTGCACTCCTATAGCAAAAATAAGTATGAAGAAATTAGTCTGACACAGCTTAATGGGGGTCTAAAAAAAAACAAAACAAAAAAATTATTTAAAATTTCAAAAATGGCTGTTTTGGGAAGCCCATTTGAAAATAAGAACGTTGTAATTTTGAAAACTCCATATTCTTTAAAATACAAAAAAAAAACTCTCAAATGATTGACCCATACCATTAATTTAATACTTATAAACATCAATCAAGCTCGTCTTTCATATTACCAGTACTACCTTCTACATCCTTTAACCCAGCAGACATCATTAGGAGGTCACTCACACCATCACTTTTATATAGCCGCTATCTATTTCCCCAGAGAAACCCAAGCACGCCATTGTTTCAAAGTCATTTGGTCCAAGTGTCACATTGAGCTACCTAGCCACACCGCACCTCCAATACACCGCAGGATGGATGAGCCAGCTGGGATCTGGAAAACCCACCAACCCAACAACCCACCTCCATGACTTTGTCTCATTTCCCATAGGGCGCTATATGTGGATTGCTGTGTTGTTGAGGGTAATCAGGCTATGTGTTCCAAAGGATATATTTTTGTACTCTAGGGAGGTCGCAAGGGAAGACTGGTACCTGCAAAATGCGTTTATCATCAGGCGGAGAGGCGGAGAGGAAAGGTCACATGGTACGTTGTTTCGAATCAATCTTCTGACACACTGCAGCCAAATTACCTGTGATTGTTTGCGCTGGTTGTGCAGCTGTGCATCAGGGCAGAGGTGGTCAATCATTTCTTGTGAGATGTTTTATAGTATGTTTTTTTTTATTTTTTAATAGAAGCATACTATAAAACCAGGAAATACTTTAAAAGAGCAATTTGTAACTTTTCTTGTCAGCAGTCTGTCGCTTTCTTGCGCATGGAGATGTTAGTCCTTTGCCCGGAATGTTCCGCGGTATGGCATTAACTTAAATCAATTTTTATACAGCGCTTTTCCAGCTTCAAAGCACTTTACATCAAGGAACCACTCACCCATTCACACGCACAGTCATACACAGACACTGTACATACGCAGACACTGGGGGCGATGTGGTTTAAGTGTCTTGCCCAAGGACACAACAACAGCATTCATCTGTGGGAGCTGGAATTGCGTCGCCAACCTGTGGGTCAGTGGATCTGATGTTCTACCGCTGATGTTTATGTCAAGAATGTTATTCGAACTGCCAACCTTCGAATCAGTGGACAAACACTACCAACTGAACTACTGTCGTCAATAAATTTGAAACATTTACATTGCTTATAAAATATCTTGCATGTCTCCATGGAGATAAACACCATCAGTTTATAAAGCCAGTAATGCATTATTGTGGAACATTCCAAGGAAGTCAATAATATTTCCATGGATGCAAGCAGGTGGTGGATCCCTCACCAAAAAAGTCAAGTAGACCATTTTTAAGTGACGATAAATCATAGCAATCAGCAATAAAAAACAAGTATTCATATTTTTAATGATTAAAAGTCCTGCCAATGGTTTTCGTAACAGGAAATTATCCAAGTTCTGGAACACATAAATCATTAGTCCATACAACACGTGATGGAAAACATTTAATTCAATGGAAAATGGAAATTGTTTTTTTACATAATGCATTCTCCTAAGATCCATGTGACTTTGTACCTACACATTCATACAGTCCAATTCTATATCGTGTATCTTATAATTGCAGCTTTGTTTTAACGCTACGAAACACTCACTATATCTTTCCACCCAATTGTGCTGTTACAAATTGTCTCTCTACCCATTATATGTCAGTGTCTTTGGAAAAACCTTAGATAAAACACCTGTCATGTATTAAAAAAAATGAAAAAAAGAAAATTTGACTTGAATCTCCATCATGATTCTCAAAATTGATTCTCGTGATTCTCATTTATCGGCCAGTTTTGGACACTTACTATATCACTAATAGGATGAGCATGTTTTTAAGTCGCACTGACCTCACATGATTTGTCCCTTGTTATAGCCCATCTGTAGAAGGTTGTCTTTATCAATATGAACTCATCACCGAACCCCAATGGCATGTCCACAGCTTTATGGACCTCGTTAGCCAACCAAGTTTGTGATTTTCGCAACCCACTACTGTTGTATGTTGTTTCATAAGTACAAAATGACAAAAATCTATACATGGATTTATGGAAATTACAGTTCATTTTACCATTTTATTATAGTGCGCTGATGCTTGAACAGTTCTTAGTCATATGTTTAGTACAAAATTTTGCTTTAAACTGGTTGCAGTGGTCTAACGTTCTTCCTTACTTTTCTAACACGTTCTAGCATTTTGATTATTCACCGGGAAGAGGTAATACGCATGTTTCACATCTTTCAGAGACCACAGCGGAGTTTTGTCATCACTGTAATGCTAAGAACTAACCATCATGCTAACATAACACTTCCTGGTTCTGGGACATTAAAACGCGTTTTAATTTTACCTGAAGATCTGTACTAGTGTCACAATACTAAAAATTCTCTTCAAACCGATTTTGATACCCCAATGATAATTTTAAAAGCTCTTTTTTTTAGACAATATTGTAATTTTTGACACAAAATAGTAGTGTTCAAGCGGTCGAAATGAGTTTCCTCCGCGGGGTGGCTGGGCGCTCCCTTAGAGATAGGGTTTGGTTCATGCATAACTACCCTAAAATAGGGTAGTTATGCATGAACCAAACTTTGCTAGAAGGCTAGTTGTGCTAAATGTGCCATAGCCAAAGCATAAATCTAGCATTTGGCTAGTCAAGGCAAACATCTTTCCTTTCCGTTTTGTTTTGTCAAGTTGTTGGTGGCAGATTCATTAGAATACAAGTGAAAAATAAATGAAATTGTGTGAGAAGAGAATAGAAGAAGTAGCTCCTTGTGCTAAAGTGTGGCACACTAATTCAACTGTGAGTCTTTGATGAGGACTGCCTTCTGCTTGAGGAGGACTTCATTTGGAGTTTGTCTGATGTGGCCTATTTTACCTCCAAGGGCCTCTTCCACCACAATAACCAGCTGTGGCATCGAATTTAACAGAACTAGAACCAAACAACGGAAAGTCAGAACACAGTGTCAATATGACTTAATTATGTATGAAGATGATCAACATGTGATATCTGACAAAGTGATATCAGTTTTCTGAGGAGGCGAGTGGCATTCTGGTTTCGTAACTTTATAATAATTTTTATACTATTTTATCGTCAAATTCACTGTATGCTTTTCTAAAAATAATCCCATAGCTTTTCTTATTATTTATTTGTTATTATCATTGTGGTATTGAAATCTGTATTGCGTTTCTAGCAAATTTCCCTTAGTATCGAAGTCAAGTTTGAATTTTTAGTATTGAGACAACACTAACTTATTGTCTATTTATTTTCTCATGCCATTCGATAGGGCCACGACTGCCCTGGGGCTGGAATGTGGATGGAAATCATAGCCGTGGGAATGTATTTTTGGATGGGAGTGAAGAGTTTTTTGGGGTTTTTTTTCTTCAAGGAATGCAGATTTTGCATTTGTCAGTATCCTACCTACTTAATAGGCTTTCGGCCTTTGTCACCTACACAAAAATACATGACAAATACAAAGTGAAAGCAAAATATCATTTCTCCCGTGTCTGTGCTCAGCCTCACTTTACCACACACAACACACTGAAACTCGCCCTCTACACGTGGAAATAATGTCACCTGGAAATAATGTCCCCACACACTTGATGGTGGTCAACGGGGCATATGTAAATATCACTGTTTAACAGCGTAGTGTTATGGCAGCAGCATGTAGCCTGGTCTTAATCAATGACTGCACTGTCCTCATGTGCCACTGCTGATCACATCTGTAACCTCCTGAACCTAATACACCCATGTCCTGGATGTCCACCAGCACAATCTGTTCTACAACATCACAAGCAGCGTTTGACGTCTTTACGCACGTTTGTGTCCAGCCCATAAACGCGACCGACGGACTGTAACTTCCTGTGTTTTACTCACCGTGATGCTGTCCTGCTCAGACGAACCCAAATCCACCGCTGTGAGACAAGGGACACGTGCTTTTGTCCCGCGCTTGTCTTTTCTCACCGTGTAAACAAGTCCTGATGCATCAGTTTTAAACAAACACGACCTGTACAGCAAATCCAGGCTGCAACTCCAGTAAAGTCCAAACTTTTAGGGATCCACGTTGTTGTTTCTTCCTCTTAATCCAGTCGGGGATCATCCTTTTCTCTTTTGCTAAAAGTTCGCCACAAAATAAAAAGAGCGATAGGCTGCTGTCACTCTGTCACTGCTCAGCGCTCACAGGTTAGCTGCCGCTATTGACCGCGCAGCATCGCATTCAGGTTTAGTTTACCCACAGTTTAACCTTCAGGTAAACAGTTTATTGCAGAAACAAGTCAATAAAATAAAAATATAAATGTATTTAAAAACAAAATGTGAACTTTTAGACTTATTTTATTTTGATCTTATGTCTGTTAGGAGTAGATCTAGTTTTGCTCAAGGCAGATCCAGCAAAAAATGGGCCTTCTTGCAGCTCCCTGACCCCCCCGCACCCCTAGTTCCCGCGGTTATGATGGAAATCTTTGCCAGTGGCCTCTATGACAACCTACAAATCCCTCATACTTTGACAAAGTGGGTGAACTGTCTTTCAACTATTTCTGCTTTCCCATGCCCCGCTTGTGAACTCTGATATTGCTCTGTCAAATGGTATTCCCTGATCAAACTTTAGCGCAAATGTTATCTCATCACACCTGGTGGAGCTTTTTGTGGTCTACTAAAACGCATCTTCCGCCTGAGAAGAATAATAAGAAGTTAGCCTGAAGCCATGTTTAAATTCAACGTTTCCAGAGACAGAAGACTGCTTTACAGCGCTCAGACGAGATGAGGAGTCTAGGATTTGCACGCAATATCTCCACAAACTGAATTTTACCAGATCCAATGGGGCATTTCAGGATAGCTAGAATCAACTTCCTGCCAAAAAGGAACTAAATCTCACGGTTTATTGTTAAATACATAAATTGTCTGTCATTTATTATGTTGGATTATGTAGGAATCTGGGAGGAGAATAAATATTTTAAAATGTGATTAAACGTGTAAAATGTGTAATCGAGGCAGATGCCAAGACTACTGTTGTGACTGCAGCCGGCCAAGAATGTGGACATCAACACAAAGCCTTATAAACAACGGTGGATTAGACGCAAATTATACTAAAATCTAAAAAAACACGGCATAACTGTCTGCAGCGTTTAATTTTCTTTTTCCAACCTATTGTAAGTTGCCGGGCACATACCTCTTAGAACTTGGCTTGGAGTAGAGAAATACCTACCTACTAAGGACTGGTGCCCTAAGAAGGGGCGTTATTCAAATAAGGCTTAAAACAATGTCTGTTGAGTTTCAGCTGGAACCATTTTTAGTGCTGAAATGATCTAAATTAATTTGGTATTGATGTATGGAGGAGGTCTGAGTAATACAGCCGTTATCCAGGTAGGTTCCATAAATTCTGTCAATTGAGCAAAAGTTGTTTTGTTGCATTTTATTTTTTCAACTTGTGTCCAGTTGATAGAATTCAGTTTTCTTTTCCAGTGTATGGAGGAGACGCAAGAGGGTGAGAACCTAAAACCTACAGATTTGAAAAGAAAATTAAAGCAAGAGTATGTACGATTTTGATTTGACATTTCATAAACTGTGTCAAATATGGCGTTTTCGTATAACAATTGTAACGCTGATTAATTCTTAATTACAAAAACATTGAACATGATGTCCCTTTTATTTATGTGATTTGGTGCTTGGTGCTTTGTTTCTCAAGACTGTCAAATCAGAAAGCACAATGAGTCTCTCGTTTGGGTTGCCAGTTTCAGTGCTGAAATCCTGTTTGTTTAAACCTAAAATGAGAATGTGTCCTTTATCTGCAGGTTAAGGATGAGTTGTGATTGTAGTACCTTTTTACAAAAAAAAAGTAACAGCACAGGATACATTATTTACATAGACATATACCTTTTGTGCTAGTAAACATTATATATCTATAAGAACTTTTTGTTTTGAGTTCATAAAACAGTGTTTTCTCTTTAAAATCAGCTTGGGTCTTTTTAGTTAACAGATCATAAACCAATACTGTCAGTAAAAATTAAAGGGGCACTATGTAGCTTTTCTAATGGAGGGTTTGCATCAGCTTGTCTCCGTGTTTTAAACATTTGCATAGAAGGATCTACAGTATGGTATTAAACGTCTCTATTTCCATGGAGATGCCACCAGGTCAAATTACACATCAGATCTGTGGAGTGAGTAACAATGCATGTTTTTCAACGTATTTTTGAGCAATACAAACACTTGTAATTTAATAAATACAAGATAGAGATGCCATACTGTGGAACATTCCAGACAAAGCAATAACATGGAGATAAACAGGTGGCATTAGTATCGAAAGCTTTTTCTTTGTTTTTAAATAAATCAAAATAAAATTGAATTTGAACTGTGATTAGGAATTTTTTTTACATTTTTTGTCATATTGCTCACCTCTTATTCCTACTAACTCTGGGTACACTTGCTAGTACTTTTGATCATCCACACAAACTTGAGGATCCTCTAGTGATGCGTAGTGCTACTCCTAGATGCTATCAAAGCCTACAAACTGCACCAGCGCACAATTGGTAATCTGGTCCCCAATCACAACACATCAACCGCACCACTGTATCCTCGATGGGAAAAAATCCATTTGTCACAGAAATGATCTCGTACGGCATTAGGAGCAACACACCACGACTCCTTTGGTTTTTCTTATATTTGACGCTATCGAACCATCCATCCACCTTCCAGAACCCATCGCGGCTCCCCCTCCGACGTCCCCCTCCGACGTCCCCCCCCGTCCCGCCGTAGCGCTGTCTGCTGGGGGACACATTAGCACTTGGACCACTGTCAGCTCCATTCATCCCTACGGCTCATCCGTCAGCGCGGCTAACGCTAACAGCAGGCAGGTTGTCCTCTAAAGAACAGAAGAGGCCGCGGCGATGGTCGTTAGAGTGATAGATCGGAGACAAGAGGCTGCGCTGCTCCAGTCCTCATTTGTCAATCTGCTGCGAGAGAGACGGAGATGACATTGTGTCTCGTCATACCGTGTCACTCAAAACCGCTCAAGCTTTTATTTGGTTGATCTTGTCCTCCATTTTGTTTATGTGAAAGAAAAAACTTACAGCTATATATGTGCAAGTGAAGAAGTTGGAACTGTTGGGGACATGATATTTCAACAACTTTCAAGTTACATTTTGGCCTCAAGATTACCTGTAATTGAATAAATGCAAAAAGAAAAGTTTGATGCCATACTGTGGAACTTTCCAGATGATGCAATAACATTTCCAAGGAGACAGGCATGTGTCAGACCCCATCATAAAAGTTACATAGTGAACTTTTGATAATAATTACTGATAATACCTCCATTTATAATACAGTCGCCAAGGGGTTAGTCTCGCTCCACTCTTTACCCCATTTCAATGTCCTACCAAATAATAAAGCCTATTGGCCAAAAAAGTGAGGGCAACAGCAGCTCAGTTGGTGGAACGTTTGTCTTCTAATCCGAAGGTTGGCGGTTCATATCCCGCTCTTGACATAAACACCGTTGGTAGAGCGGTCAGATCCAGTGTCTACGTACACTGGTGTATGAATGTGTGTGAATGGGTGAGTGGTTCCTTGATGTAAAGAGCTCTGAGTGCCTTGAAGGTGGAAAAGCGCTATTTAAAAAAAAACAAAAAAAAACGACCTAAGTCTAATAATACATGCAAGTATTACTCATTTAGCTGCAACACATAACCATTGATTGAGCCTTGAGAGCAGTCAGTCAGTTTGACCCAGAGGAATATGGATCGTAGGTTTAATGTCGTCTTTGTTTCATGGTCAGATTATATTGATTGAGCGTAAATGTGCATCTGATCTTAATACTGTTTTCAAGGGCTATGTTTACACCTGCACACAAGCCACTAAACTGCAACTAAACCCAGAACTAAACCTGAACTAGAACAGGACTAAACTATGACTAAAACCGGACCAAACCAAGTTCACACCTGGACTAAACCGGACTCTACGTCATATCTATCAAATCTACAACCCAAGTTCTAAATAAATAGATACGTAGACTGAACTTCTATCCTCCAACAATACCCCTGTTAGAATCAGACTATTACGCCGTTGCATTTCTTCATTTGGATCATGAATACGTTTACCCAAAACGATAACGCGTCAGCTATATAAAGGATCAACCATACAGGGAGTTTATATAAGACAAACAGATAATGGGGTGTTAGTACGGCCCCCTGGGAGCAGGACTGACATCATTAGCCCTGTTAGCGCGGGCCGAGGGGCGGTTCTGACTGGACACACTCATTTAACAGGGCCTTCATTCATTATGAATGAGCTGCAGGCGCCCGCTAACTCCAGCTGCACTTTGAAGTGAAGAAACAACAGAGAGAGAGAAGAGGGAGGGGGTGAGAGATGGACATGGGCATCTATATGTGTGGGTTCTGCTTTACAGTTTGTTCTTATACAAACAGTAATATAGGGTTGTCACAATAGTAAAATTTCAAACTCAATACTGGGGATTTGATATCGTTAACAATTTTGATACCACAATGATGGAAAAAAAAACCCAAAAAAACCAAAACAAAACACACATAGAGAATTTTCAACACAAAATAATAGTGTTTTTCTTTAAGTTACCATGTGGTTCTATACTGGTGCAAATAAAGTTCAAGACTACGAAAACTGTTTATGGGAGTTTTTCAGTATTGATACTTAATACTTGCTGATACTTGTAATTGAGTATCTATTTTCGATACTGGTTTTAGTATCGATTAGCATCTGATTTTCGAAACTTTTGACAACCCTAAAGTAATGTAAGCTGATAGAGATTGTTGGAAACTGTTGCTGGGTCAGACATTATAAATTTCTCCACTATATTAATTGGTTTCAGCTTCCTGTTTGATGGTGCCATTTTGAGGACAGTTGACCGTTCAAAAGATATAATATTCAGTTTGAATTATTAATTGCTGTGGGAACGGTCCTAACTTTTCATCATTCTAGACCCATGGAGATCTCTTATTGGTTTAAAAAGTCATACAATGTTTGCCTAGCCAGCAAAGACGCAGTTTTTCTATACTATTCACCCTATTCCGGTAGTTGCCAGGGCGCTGACGTCAGGTTGTATTATTTTGCATGGGGCCAATCTTGACACCAAATAAGTTCGACAGAGACGTTTTAAAGCTTCCCAGAGAATCGGTGCAGTGTTGACTTGTTAATCATTGAACAGGTTGTATTATTTTGCATGGGGCCAATCTTGACACCAAATAATTCGACAGAGACGTTTTAAAGTTTCCCAGAGAATCGGTGCAGTGTTGACTTGTTAATCATTGAACATTTTACACAAATCAGCCTTATTTATATCATATTTTAGCAGCAAATTCGCGATTTAAATGAATGGAAATGGGGAGGTGAGTGGTTCCTTGATTTAAAGTACCGTATTTTCCGGACTATAAGTCGTACTTTTTTTCATAGTTTGGCCGGGGGTGCGACTTATACTCAGATGCGATTTATATGTGAAATATATGTTTTTTTCTTCATTATTATGCATTTTTTGGCTGGTGCGACTTATACTCCGGTGCGACTTACACCCCGGAAAATACGGTAATTTGAATGCCAGTTGTAGATAGATAAGGTAAGACATACTTCAATTAATTCTGCATTTGACCCACCCTTCAACCAGTGCTTCAGGGGCAATCTGTCAGAAGCTGTCAGCTACTGCAGTACAGCGCTCGGGGACCCATCTCCAGATCTTTGTTATTAATTTTATTTTTATTTTTATTTTTTGTAAAGGGACAGCACATATTAACGAACATTTAAAAATCAGAATATGTAAAGATTATAGCCAGCGTGGCTAATTTCCATCTTCCGTCCCTCTGCAGTTTTTTTTTTTAATTTTTTAATTAATTTATTTAAAGCCAGACAGACATACAAGTTAAGCATTTTTAAATACAAGATCATCATCATCATCATCTTTATTTTTTCAGACTTTTCTGTCTTAAGACAAGAAAGCAAATCAAAGTACACAAAGTCTGAAAGGGAGTAGGCAGAAGCCTGAGCTTATGACGCCTCCCCCTTTAATGCTACATATAAAGAGCTGCTACATTCACAACGTACACAGTATTAAAAGAAAAGAAAAGAAAATGAAAAAAAGCATAATTCATCATTCAATGTCACCATATGAATTTATAATTTTCTTTTATACAAACAAGATTGTCCAAGACATATTAATAACAAGACATACTGATCCAAATAACAAGACGAGACATAACGGGACAGTTTGTAGACAAGATTTAAAAAATTAAATAAATAAAAATAAACCATGAGTCGTGTTTATGTGCAGCGTGTGTGTGTGTGTGTGTGTGTGTAGCTAAAGCATGATAAAGATGAGCGGAAGAGAGAAAGTGCGAGTAAGAAGGGTGAGCTCAAGTGAAAAAAATTAAGAATGGAGATATAAAGATAAAATAAAAAATTATAGTGTTAAAAAAAAAAAAAAGGTTTGACGTCAACTAGCTACAGGACAAGGGAAAAGAACAGCAAGAATCACACTCATCAAATGTAACACACCAGCGCACCCACTATACACACAACACACACACTATACATACAGTCATAGAACAGTTCATTTGAAGTTTGCAGTTAAAAGTTAAACCAACAACCCCTCAATATAAAAATGTAACGTTGTTAGTGTGTGTGTGTGTGTGTGTGTGTGTAGCTAAAGCATGATAAAGATGAGCGGAAGAGAGAAAGTGCGAGTAAGAAGGGTGAGCTCAAGTGAAAAAAATTAAGAATGGAGATATAAAGATAAAATAAAAAAATTATAGTGTTAAAAAAAAAAAAAAAGGTTTGACGTCAACTAGTCTACAGGACAGGGAAAAGAACAGCAAGAATCACACTCATCAAATGTAACACACCAGCGCACCCACTATACACACAACACACGCACTATACATACAGTCATAGAACAGTTCATTTGAAGTTTGCAGTTAAAAGTTAAACCAACAACCCCTCAATATAAAAATGTAACGTTGTTATACATAGTGACACATCTGGCCCTCGAACAACCGCTGCTTTAAAGCTTTCGAAAATACTGCCAGCGCTGAGACCTCTCGTACGTGAACAGGCCGTGTGTTCCACGTCTGACCTGCTCGATGAGCCAAAGAGAGTTGTCCAGAAGCACTTTCCCTGAACGGCACAGAGCAGTCACCCCTAGAACCAGCTCTTATCCGGTTTGAATTTCTTTTCACAAATTCCCTTAGAGGAGGCAGAGCGAGATAGTTAAAAATGTTGTATACCAAAATTAAATCAGCATGTTTGATTGTGTTGTGCCAGTTAAGAAATTTGCCTTGAGCTAGGCTTGGTCTGGAAGGTTTTGAGAAAAACTCCGGGTATGACATTAGAAAGAGTCCAATATTATGCTAATAGTCATGTTAGCATACAGTGGGGCCTTTACCTGCATAGTGTAATTTGAATGAATAAACTATAAATCCTGATGATTTATTACCCATTTAAACCACACTGTGCTGAATGCCAGTTGTACGAGAGCCACTTGAGGACTTTGAAAGCAGCGGAGTTTGAATTATACGAGCCCATTGACTCTCTTTAGGGCTTTTCACTTGGCACGGTGAATCTGATGTACAGTAAACAAGTCAAACGGTGCAATCCCGCACTGAGCTCCAAAAAACTATCCCCATCCAGTGAACCTGTAATAAAAAGTCTGCTACTAACAGCGATGATGTTTAATATGAGACAATCCGCCATTTTGTTTATTTCTGTTTTACATTCCCACATTGATCCCCTGTAATAAAATTTCCTAGATGATATAATATGTAAATCTTGTGGTGATTAGCCAGTTTGTTGGGATGGTTATATTGTTTCTGTTAAAACTTGAACTAAACACTAACTATTTTTTTTTCTGCTACTAAACTGTGTAACTGGTGTTTGAATAGGATTATCTACCGTTCTTAGTCATTTCTGGGAATTTCTTTATGGTAAAAAATGTATAAAAATGGGTGTGTCCTGGTTTTAGTGGCCACTGCAATTTCAAGTACTCAATGACATCACACAGGACTGCCCTGATAACAATCAAGTGTTCTTCTACAAATA
The DNA here is from genome assembly GCA_000787095.1 of Periophthalmodon schlosseri. Lineage (NCBI taxonomy): Eukaryota > Metazoa > Chordata > Actinopteri > Gobiiformes > Gobiidae > Periophthalmodon > Periophthalmodon schlosseri. Next base: position 59,289 of record KN482786.1, on the reverse strand, counting down.
CCTGGCTGCAGGGGCGGAGTTTGAAGTGTGAATACTTCCAGACCCCGCCCCTCCTCCCCCCTCACTCTCCCCTTTAGTCTTCCAGGTAGTGCCCAGTTTAGCAGCTCTATCTGAAATGTGGTTGTCGAGTGACAGGAAGATTTAACCAATCACAGTGAAGTGTGCAGTGTTATTTTTGAATTCTACCATGTTATACCATCGTTCCCTCATCAAAAACATGCCTGAAGAGGTTTTAGATGTCATCCATGCATGTTTAAGTCATCTAGCGATCTCTCCCGAGTCTTATTTGAACCCTTCTTACGGTTAGCTGTAAGATTCTGTCCAATTCTCAGCCCAAAGCCTACGTTCACCCATGCTCCTGCAATTCTCCATAAATATACAAAAACGTAAGACAAAACTGTACACAGCAACTTGACAAACCTGAGGCGATGTGCAGTACTTTCATTAGCGGGATGCAAACTGATTGTGTTGCGATTGCGCTCTGAAGGGGGAGTGACTTAGCTCGTAAAGCAAAAGGAGGGGAGACTCACAGCATCAAAAACGAAAGTCAAACATGTTAATACATAGTTTTTGGTGAATATTGGATTTTCAAAACAATAGACGGTAACACGGTGATCGAAATATGTTATGTGTTGGCAGTTAATACCCCATAGAAGTAAAATATCCCCTCTTTAAGGAACTATAAAATGTATTTTAAAAAACAGTTGGTTGCTAAACAAATGCAAGTCTTTATATCAAACCATTTGTCTCCCAACAGGGGACAGCCACAGTGACCATGCAAGAAGTCATAATTAATTGTTTACATGGTACATTTGTCATTTTAATGAGCATTTGTAAAGGTAGAAATCTTCTGTATCTCCACGGTGACGATGAACCTCCGACACAAACAAAGCTAATTACAGAAATGCCTCGTGACCCAGCTCTTCCCATCATAATGAATGTGTTTCCATGTGAGCATAAAATATGATTAATGACAAAACATGTTCAATTAAAAAGTGGGTTTGGCATGTGGAAGTCTTTAAAAATGTGAATTCATTTAAGTATACATTACAAGGTTACATACACAATGCCAGTCAATCGGCAACAAAACATCTTTTTCTGTTTTATTGTATTGCTTGATACTTTAGTTTTGAATATTTGCTGAATGCAATTACTGCTTATTTCAGATCCATTCAGTTCAGAATATAAGCAGTAATAAGGACATGTTTTAAGACAGTAAATGTTTGATGCTAAGCTTAAGTTTGATGTTAACACCGGCATCATTTAAAAAAAGCATCTGTATCTGCTACGCAAACTTCGGCCCTTTAATGTCAGTGACAGGATCGTCAGCTACTGCTCCTATATTAAGAGTCTGCTCACTTTCTTTTGTATCTCATGGTTGGGTTGTTTCTCTGTGGAAGAAAAGAACAACTAAAACAACATTGTCAACGTCTGTTCTAAAATAATTGGTGCCCAGCAGAGATCTGACTCACTCTGGGAGAGTTGGGTTATGAAATCTTTGGCGTTATCAGATGCCCCTGATTATAACTAATCGCTATTCTGTCTTTTATACCTTCTGCGATTAGATTCTTGAACTCTGTCTGAGGTTTCTCTTAAGAAGTACTAATTAATTTTCAAACTGTCATGACATATACTTTTGTACTTGTTATGTGCTTATTTCTGTGTGTGGTTGGCCAGGTGGAATTCTAAAAATCATGAACAGTGCCAACATGGATATTAAAAGCCATTTACGGAGCGCTAAGGACTGACCCAGTTTCAAAAACAAACTGTGTACAAGTTTTCCACCTGATCTGTTGCATGGTGTCCTCAAAGGAATCGCCCCCGTTGAGCCAAGTCTGTGTCTGGCTGATTTTATTTTCAAGAAGTATTTCACTTTGGATGAACTTAACGCTGAAATGCAAAGCTTCCATTTTCCATTTCTCTGACAAGACAAAACATTCCATCAAAAAGGGAGCCTGAGGACAATGGACATGAAAAATATAAGCCTTCTGCACTTCCTACCACTCATCGTCAGTGACAGCATCCTTGTTGGGATCAATGTGGGAATTTGCGCTTGACCTGAAAGACTTGGTGGAATTGTTATTAACTCCACATTTTACTCCAGAGTCACTGTGTTACTTGCAATGAAAAATACATGACCCAAGGCAGCAGCTACTTACCGTTTTAAACTGCCCCCTAAGAACCATTTTATTAAACATTATCCAGACCTAATTCAGAAGTTTGGACCTCCAACTGGGTCTTGGACTAGAAAATTTGAGGCAAAATATTTTTCAAAAAATGATGATGATGTCAGCAACTTCAAAAACATCTTTCACCCCCTGGCGACAAGGCATCAGCTAATATGTGATTTAAAAAAAAAAAAAAAAGCCTAACATTTAGGACTGCAAGATTAATTGCAATCAAATCGAAATCGCAATTTGAATAGATGCAGTTTTTGAAGTACCATAATTTTCTTCACAAACAACAAAATCACCTGTCTTATTCTGCATAAAAAACTGCTAATCCTGTAGTTTAAACCTGTATAAACAACCTCTATAAGCAGTGAGATTCTTGTGTTAGTTTGTCAGTTCATATTTCAGTCTTTTTGTGAATTCTTCTGGATGTGTTTAAAATACACAACAGGATACTATCTAAAATCTAATAGTAATTGCAATGCTTGCCAGAAAAATCTCAACTAGGTATTTTCCCCAAATCGTTCAGCCCTACTAGCATTCTCATGGTCTCCCTCCCTCTCTGATACTGAGATGTCCTAAGTATCCCACAACAATATTGGACAAATGTTTTTTTCTTTGGGTATAAATGTACAAGTGGCCTCCCTGACTTTGGACAAATTGTTCAAATATGCATTTTGTAATGAAAACATGTCTGTTTCATTATTGACCAGTGTCATCAAACTATGTGGAGCACATCCAGAACTGTCATCATTTCTTCTACCTGTTAGTTACGAATGAAGACTCAAACAGCTTTGTACCTCTAGTGGCATGCTTCATCCATGGCCGTTTCCTAGTGACTCTGAAAACCTTCCTGCTACAATAAATGTAAGTGCTTTCTGATGGACAGTTTTGTTTTTTTTTTTCTTTTGTTTTTCCTTCGGTCCATAGCCACAGATTCACAGCACTAGATCTATGGGGTTCCTGTTTTTGGAGCTTCCAGAGCCCCTCCGGTCTTGGAGTCAAGGGAAAAATTGTGCAATTTGAAGACCCTCTTTCCAATTATGATTTGTGTAGTATCTTTCAAAACTTCCAGCGGACTGTGCCACTTTGAAAGTCATATAATGATAATTAAATTTCCACCTGAACTGTTGCACGATGTCCTTGGAGGAGTCACACCTGTCGAGCCAAGTCTGTGTCTGGCTATTTCACTGTGGATGAACTTAATGCTGAACTACAAAGCTTCCATTTTCCATTTCTCTGACAAGACAAAACATCAACAAAAAAGGGAGCCTTGAGGATAATGGACACGGACATATAAGGAGGATTGTGTCACTTTGGAAGTCATACTTGCTGATAACTACTCAGAGTCACTGCTGGACACATGTAGCTCGTCAAGCCCGTCCGAGACCTTACCCTATTCCTAACTTTACTTTTGATGTAGAGCTCCTGCTGATAGAAGCCAATCAAAAATGTCCTCAACATGGAAGACTCATGGTTGTTATGAAAGTGATGTAGATGCACTTGCCAACAGCATATCAAAAATAAGAGCTAGTCCTGATCAGTTGCATTATCAGATGGTAGCAAAAGCACAGAGAGAAGATAGAGAGATAGAAAAAACAGAAGGTCACTCAGACTGACCACGCCTCTCCTTGCTCGGTGGTCTCTGGGGTAGAGTGTTCCAGGTATGTGAATGGGGGAAGGCTACGTCGTCATGGTTGATGTGCCTCCAACAACCCGGCACTATCCCGGTCCATAAGGTGGGTGTTTTTTTTTTTTGCAGTGACCTGGTGTGGGTGATTTGGCTTTCTCTCTCTTTTTTCCACCCTTGTAAAGCTTCCTGATGTCTCCTTCTCACATTCCTTTTCTTGGATATGAAATTCCCATCTCATCTGAATGGTTTTTCACATAATTTAAGAAGAACCAAAGTTTGCAGATATAAAAAGACCCTAATGTCAGTGAGTTGGCTGTGTCGTGAAAGCAATTTGAACACGAAAATGATCAGAAAGGCTCAGGTGCAGGTGTAGGCACTTTAAAAACACAAAAGACCACTCCCTGAATTACCATGGCAACGTGTTCAGAGCGCAAAAAGTGGGACTAAAAAGAACATTTTCAGAACATTATGTCTGCACCAATGGACTCATTACAAAACACGGGGCGCACATTCGCCGTCAGAATTACTTATTCATTTCTGAATAATTTCTGACCTACATTTCAACTATGTGCAATAAAAAAACAAAACAAAGCATTTAAAATAGTATTGGTTCGATCATTTGCCACACAATTTTTGTTTTCTCTGATTGGTGTACTCGCTTAATTGAATGTGATACCAAGGCAGGACAACAAGTGCAATTTTTACTTTGAGAAGGTCGGATGGCTTGCCAGGGTATGTTTTATATCCGTATATACAGTACGCCAGTCACACTTCACAACCACATTTTTGTGCAGAACTAATCCACGCTGTAACACATGCACAGCCGCTATTCACATCCTCTTTGAACACCGTTTTCGCTGTTCCAATCCACGCCCAATATTCAAGCTTTTCTATAGTCAACTGGCAGACTCTCTCTCCTCCATTCTCCCATTCTCCTCCTTCATCCCTTTATGTTGTTCTTTTCTCGCTGAGACTAGCATAACGCGCGCAACATGTGAGAAGCTAGCAAGCGCACATAACGGTAATCCCCATTAGCTGGAGACAACAGTAGCAGGCAAACCCGTGCGCCCATAATGAACCCGGCACGGCATTTTTACCCAGAAAACACAATTATTACCTCTCTCCTCTGTACCATCTCCATTGCACTTTGCGTATATTTTCTTGTACTTTGCAGCAGTTTGCCTATTAGCTGGAGTAACCCTTAACCTCTACTCCCTAGCACCGTGTTGACAAAACATGATTTATGCACCGCGGCATGCATTTCACTAATGTTTACTACCAGGAGGCCAATTATGGGAAAAGACTGAATTTGATGCTAGCGTCGCGCGTTGACATGTGCTCACGGATGACATTTTGACGTCTTAATACAGCGCCTATCATTAACATTTACGGAGAGGTTATCGTTACTCTGGGGTCATGCTAGGTTTGCTATAGCATCGATTTAGCATATGGCGGCGTAATGTAAGCCTAATGATTTATTTAATGGAATGGCATGTTTAAAAGCAAGTCCACTTTCTGCTCATTAAATCGTATCCTATGTACGTTGTGTTTTATCAAAAGATGGCGGAGTTGCGCCGGCATGAATGCAGATGTTGTAAAAGCACTCCAATCAAAAGGCCTAATGAAAAAAGATTAGAGGTCAAAGAAAACATTATATGAGAAATATATCAAAACTAATCAAAGCAAACTTTATTTATGAAGCGCTTTTCGTGCAAAAATGTAACGCAAAAGTGCTTTACAGTAATTCAAACAGCCCCGCATGCCCTTCTGCCCAACCACCCTACCCCCATAACTGCCCGACCTCGCGCAATCGTACAACTCACAGTCACATGCACAGTCTCACCCACGCACACACACACACACACACACTCACGCTAAAATACATAAGGCAAGGTACAGATAAATGAGATTAAGTACAGACGAACCAGTTTAGGAAGAAACATCAGGGGAGCCACCAGGGGAGAGATGAGACTAAAACGAGTCTCCTACAGAGAAAACACTGGAGATCCTACAAGTGATAAAACATTATGAGTTAAAACGTACAAACTAGAATATAAAATAGTACGCCTAAAAAGTAAATAAATTAATATACTAAATACATGTACTAATAAACAAATAAACATACACATACACATTAAGGTGGAAATTGCATTGATGAAAAATGATTGAGTGCAAAACGATAAGGCTTTGAAGGGCTGGTACCGTATTTTTTCCATGTATTTGAGCAAAATGTGTCTTTTCCCAGTACATAGAAGCAGCTTTTGAGGTCAAACTAAGTCCACTGTGTACTATCTGCAACCAATTGTAAACCAAAGTGCACTGTTAGCATGCTAGTTGTTATTAGCATTACTGTGACAGCAAAACTCCGCTCTGGCCTCTGAAAGTTGTCACAGTGAATAATTATGATTCTTCGTAAGTGGTAGTAACTTGGGGGGGATACACCCTGGACACAAGATGTAAGCAATTTATTTGTGCGTGATTTTATTGTATTGTCTTGATTATAAACCCTTGTGATGACATGACCTATTGCAAAGGTTAAGTTAAGTTATACTTTGTCGAAGGGAAATTTGTCCTCTGCATTCGACCCGTAGTTCAGTGCTGCTGGGGCAACTTCTTCTTCTCGTTCTTGCTGTGAGATGAGAATTCTGGTCAATTAGCCACCGTGGTTTCGCATGATGAGTTTCCAAACCAACTGCTTTTAATGTAAATCTAAAAGTCTAGACCAGATAGCACTATATATATCTATTTTTTTTCACAATTTGATGAAAAGTTATATTTTTTATAGGGCTGCATTGGAGCAGTCACATATGAAAATAATTTGCATGTGTTTTTTTTTTTTTTTTTTTTTTTTAAGATTTCGAACCTAAATCTAAAAAACAGCTGAGATGTTGTCTGCGAACACTGCAAATGAACCATATGCTTTCAGTATCTCTTTATCTGTTCCCATACGGGCTCCCATCCAAAACTCATCTCCTGTCAGACCAAAACGTACCGTCCCATTCCGTAAATCAATCCCACACAACATCCGGCAATACTCCCTCAACTCTCCTCTCTCCTTCTTCACCTCCTCTCGCCATTCTTCCTTTGTGGAGCTCATTCGCTCCGAAGGGGGGATAGCATTTCCTGCGATCATGCTCGGAGATCTCCCAAGCCCTCCTTAAAAGCATCTTCTAGCTTCTGATCTCTTTCCACTAGATTTTCAGATTATCACGATTCCCATTGGCACAGTGCGTTCCGGGGGCAGAGAAACAGCTGGTCAAGACTAGATCAATGACAATAGCTTTTGGTACGCGTTTGTCCGACATGCCTTCTTACTTAAATACGTCACGCGGCTTTACATGTTTGATGCGAAACACGAAGGTTTAAGATGTGTGTTCTGTTTGTCCCATGGTATGTGGAGTACAAAGCCCCGTAGCGTTCAAGTGGTACAACAGTGCTAAAATGTTATTTATTAGTTTTCCACAGAATTTGCCACGGTGACAGACCCCGGGGTGTAGCAGTTAGATTTGGTACATGGGTTTATAAAAGTCACATTTGTTTTCTTTGTTACTGGTTTTAGGATTAGTTTTGCAATGTTGTGTGCGCCAAAGGGCTATTCAACGGAGCAATTTATACGGTTGCTTTCTGGCGATCTTGACAGATGGAGTTGTACTTCAGTCATATACGCTTGCTTAGTACAAGTATTCTCAACAAAAGTAAAAATAAAAGGAGCAGGAGAGGAGCAGCCTCTAGCGTATGTAAGTAAATGCTGATCTTTTGTAAGTAAAGAGTGATTATTTTAATGCTGTACTTTGGAACATTCCAGGCAACTTAGTAACATCTACATGGACATATTGATGGTACTAATTTGCCTGGAATCTTGATACAGGGAGACCCAATGAGAGCACTTAGACTCCCTTTTTCATGGGCGTCTTGTTCAACATACAGAAAAAATACAAAGTCCAAATACAAAGTCCATATATGTCCATTTAAAACATTTAAAACAAGTGCAGGTGTGAGTATAGAAGTTCATTACCAGATTATTAAATTGTATTTGCGGCACCAAAGTATCCAACTTTGTTTGTCCTTGAAATATGTTCCATTGTTTTTAAGCAAAACAGCCAAAAGCTCTTTTTCCCCATCTCAGTTCTGGTGCATCTTATATGTTCCGAAGTATAGTACAGTAAGTATCTTGCATTTACCCGTGTGTGACCCGTGTTTTTCTTTTGTTTTGTTTTTTTACAAAAATAAATACCTAGAATAACATGCATTCTTGCAAGCAGGGTCGCCCCTCCACAGATCTGCCTTCATGAATTGCTCTAATGGCGATGCTCATTTTTCACATGGACAACAACTGTGGCCTCCCTTTCTAATGTTTAATCACCATCTTAAGTAAGTAGATGTTTATGGAAAGTTCATGTTCAGGTAAAGAAAAATAAAAGGTGAACTATGTAACTTTTCTGATGGAGAATAACAATGACATTTCCATGGAGACGAAGTAGAAAAGTTACGATGTGTACCTTTAAAAATGCTGGCGTTTGGCTTGCAATCAACCAAATCATGTATCTCATGAGTCAAAGTAGGATAATGTGAACAGTATCCAAGAAAAAGAAATGTTACTAAAATTGAATGACTACTATTATCTATACTTTTGGTAAACAACACTATCTTTTCCTCATAATCCCTTTTAATGCATAGATAGAAACATTCCTTTTAGTTAATTTTCTTAACCATTTTCACAACAGCGGAAATCCACAAAAGCCTTGACACCTCATAGATTTTCTCCTCGACTTTGGAATTAAACTAAACCCAGACTGAATATGCATGTCATCAGCGTTCGGAAAGGCCACGGTTGAGTTGGTGGGCCTTCGCCACTCAGACATTACGATTATTTATTGTGACTGGGGTCTGAGAGTGTAATTGGAGGGGCAGCAGGGGGCGCCGCTCAATTAACCTGTTCCATGTTTGTGTGGAAATGAGAGTTAGTGACGACACACGACGCACTGATCATCATCTCATCAGACAGGAGACATGCGTAGGAGGCAAGCCAGGACACGAAAGTCAACAATACTTAAAGACGGGGTATTACACATGTATGGGGTATTAACTGCTGCTAACACTTAACATATTTAGATCACCATGTTAGCTTTTATTGTTTTGAAAATGCTATATTCGCCGAAAACAACATATTAACATGTTTAAAAAGTTCTGTTTTTGAACGCCCCTCCCTTTGCTCTCCGTGCTAACTCACACCCCTTTCGCAGTGCTATCACTCGTCATTCGTCGTGCATTTCTTTAATGAAACTACTGCACATCGCATCCGATTTGTGAAGTTGTAGTGTGTTGTTTTGTATCATGTTTTTGTATATTTATGCAAAGTTATCGCGTGGGAGCATGGGTGATGTAGGTCTGTGTGCAGAGGATTGGACAGGATAGTACTGCTAACCGTAAGGAGGGTCTGAATATGGCCCGGGAGAGATCGCTAGATTACTCAAACATACATGGGTGACATCTAAAACCTCTTTATGCATGTTTTTGATGAGGTAACAACCATAACATGGTAGAAGGCTCCAAAAAGTCAATTTTGCATATGTAAGGAACATATTTCTTAAACTGATATTCAAAACATGTAAAATTAAATAAAACCTTCCAGCTAAGGTAGTCCTGACCAAGACTAGCACAAGATCTGGAGATGGGTCCCCACTTCTCCTGACAGGTTGCCCCAGTTTCATTGAAGGATGGGTCAAATGCAGAGGACAAATTAACCTACGGGGACAATAAAGGCTAATCTTAACCTAACCAAACTGATACTACTGATGAAGGAGAGGCCTTCGTTATAATTGGTGTTATATTTGAAGACGTTTTAGAAATATAACTTCAGTTGTGGTCAAGGTAAATTATCTAAAGCAAACAAATCACACTAAAGTTTTGTAATTTCATTTTTGACTTTCTCAGCATTTAGACAATAACTAAAGATGTGACTTGCCCATCATCCCAGTAACTAAGGATATAAAGTATACCATATAGTTGTAGTTTTATGGAATGCTGTCCTTTCCTCCTTCCCTCTATTTTTATCTTCACTGTATAAAAAAAAACAAGTGAGAAACAGTATTCAGAGCACACTAACAGACTATAGAGACATTAACAGCGACCCAAACTGTACCAGTCGACAAAGGGCGTTACAAATATAGACGTAGCTGAAATGTCAAGGAGAATCCGGGACAGTTTTATCCTCTCCAACGGATAAGGATAAAACATCGTAACCAAGCAAACAAACTTTTAGCAGCAAAACAAATGGGTAAAGCCAGTAAAGGCCCCAGGATGCTATAAAACCGATTAAATGGCGTTATTTCTCTAGCGCAGAGTGGCTATAAAGGAGGATTCATCTTAAAAGTGGCACACAGTTGGTGTTTATAGAAGGCTCTCGCGTTACCTACAGTTCCAGTTGGGTTTTTATGTTATTTATGCGTGCACTGTTTGGATGGTTTTAAACTGTGAGTGGGATAAAAAAAAAAAAATCAGGACCAAACAAGAGGCAGAGGCAATTATTGGTTTAGCACAGTTTATGACAACGCATTTGATTGAATTTGGGCAGTGCTAAAATCTACAGAAAGCGAGACAAAAATATAACTTGGAGTGTTTTCTAGTGATGGGGGATACAAATAATAATGCATCCGTTTCATCCAATGTAGTTGCTTAAAGTAGACCCATTGTGATTGTGTCTGCTATAATGTTATTATCGATGGCACCCGTGGATCGTTATAATTTAGACATTTTAAATCACAATATTCATTTAAAACAACTTAATAAAAGAAACGAGTCCTTCTGAGCTAGAAAACGGCGGTGCCCAACGGGAACTGACGCCGCCATAAACGTTATCACAAAAGAGACATGAAGCTGCCGACACTTCGAATGGATGGCTGCAGATCATCACAGCTTTTTTTTTTCTTCATTTGTACCGAAATGATTACTCGACGCTGTCAAATCCTACGTGTATCACAGATTAAGAAAATTAAATCAGAGAACGCAAGTAAAGTAAGCAGAGAGCAGTGGGCGTAGGCTATGCCGGTGGCGGTGAAAACAGGAGTTGATCAGAAAAATCCTGTCTTGAAAATAAGCAATTAAAGATTGCTCAAACATATGCGAATCACTCCAAATATAACTTCGAATGAGTGAATGGTGAGGGGAAATAACTATAACATGGTTAAAAGTTCTAAAAAGTTGATTTTGCATAACAGATGAGCACTTAAGAGTGTTCTCATACTATGGTGCAATGGAACTGGAAATATTCAAAGTTCAAACATGATACAAAAACAAGTCATATGCTTTTTGCGTACCTTAACAGGTCATGATTTTACATTTTATGAATTGTAAACTGCAATATTGAATTTCACCGCAGTTAATTTAAGTCTGTAAAACCTGTGTGTATGACCCAGAGTCTTGATTTTGTGACTAATCATGAGTAAATACAGAAGCAGACAGATCAGAGGTAGATGAAAACTGACAGTTTCTGACATTTTCTAGAATGCAGGACAATATAGGATTTTTGTATGACCTGACGTGTATGGCCTGGAGTCTTGATTTTGTGAATAATCGTAAATACAGGAGCAAAGTGATAGGGAGTGGTGAAAACTGACATTTTCTGAGCATTCAAGCCTAGAATGCAGGACAATACAGGATTACTCAAACTTGAATTAATCACTCAAGAGTTTGAGTAACTTGAGCAAATTTGAGTAAGCTAATGCAGTGGGTATATCGTTATAACATCGTTAAAAGCTCATAAAAGTTTATTTTATATAACACGTCCCCTAGGTACACTAAGTTCATAATCAGCCTGGAAATAAATGCGTTTTATACCATCACACTGTCAGGGGGATAATTTCCAGTGTTCCAAAAATCTCTGCTGTAGAACTACGCAAGGAAATTGGGCCTTGCAATCAAAAAGTCAAATCAAATACTATGCCAATATTAGGCCTGATATGTTTGTTTTTTTATCAAGGATTTCATGTAGCAACTTTTAGCAACAATTAACACATCTACCAGTTATTCATAAACTTCTACTATTTTTAAGACTTGTCATGCCATCCTTACTGTGCTGCGTTTGCCCTGGTACTGAACTTTCTGTCATCCGTCATCGCCCTAAGGTTTCATGAACTGTAAATTTATCCATCAACTTCCTTTAGACCAGGAAATGTTTGAAAGATGCTGTCAAAATCTCTCTAGCAAAATATTGAAATGTTAAATTGGTCAATATAGCGCAGTTGAAAGACGTGTATATTTTTCATCTAACAGCTTCCAAGTCAAGTAAAGGAAATCTGCATAATTTTACAATACTTAAAGTGATTGTTGAAATGCTGTATACGTTGGTTTACAAAGTGCTGAAATAACTGTTGAGCTCTTAAGCATATTTAATCTTTTATTACATCTGCAGTTCAATTGATGTTATGCGGAATTTACATGTTATACGATCCATATGGTTAAGGCTGCACCGATACGATACTGGTATTAAATATCAGCACCGGAATTGCAAAATTAGCTGGATCGGGTGTCGGTTCCATAACATCGGTTAGGCTGATATTGTGATTGGGCCTTTAATTGGATTGAATAATATTTACCGTCTGATTTTGACCTAGAACCTCTCATAATGTTTGAACTTTTATTCATATGGGTATCGATACTTAAAGTCAAAGTGTCAGCAAAGTATCGCTAGATCGGTGCATCCATAAATATGCTGTACATTGACAAGTGAACTATGAGTGATACGTGTTCCAATAGTTTTAATACTTAATTGAATGAACACTGGGCCAGCTCTATTTTGTATTTATTTTTATTTATACAGGGAGAACCCAATGAGAGGACAAGACTCTCTTTTTCAAAAGCTTTTTTTCCCAGTTCAGTTCTAGCACGGCCAGCTTTTAGACGTAGACTATCATGAGATATTGTATTAAAAGTTCCTGTATCAGAGTTCAACAAGCAAGTGAGACATTCAGGGAGTCAATCAAGTAGTCCCTTATAAACAGATTTTATATAATGTTGTTCTCTTCTGACAGATAGCGATGGCCAACCTACGTTTTCATAGAGTGTAAATTCATCGGCTGTTAAGAAACGAAGGGCTGAGTCAAAGAGTGAGTCTAAAGCTTTAAAGTAGAAGCTGAAGTCTCCATTATGTCTCCATAATTCAATACAAAAAGAATGACTGCTTGAACAATTTCTTTTCTGTAATTCAATGGAATACAAAAATGGATTTATTTCTATAATAAAATTATCATTTTGCTTTTAAATTGTTACATAATTCTGAGATATGTATTTTAAAGTATACGTTTTTGTCAAGCCAAAACCCAAGATATTTATAGGCGGTGACTCTTTTAATCAAAGTACTATTTAGTGTATAAAGATTTGCAACTTACACCTCAATTAAATGTTTTTTTTTTTTTCTTTGTTTTAGGAAAAAATCATGTACTGTACTTTGTTTTATTTGCATTCAATGATAATTTAAGATTTTTTGGATTTCATTAAAATCTTGCGGCAGTTTTCAAATCGTGTGACTAGCAGAGGGAGCACTTGCATACAAAACAGCATCATTTGCACATAAATATATGAGGCTTTCTCTTGAATTGCAGCGAATTAACATAAATTAAGTAAAAAGTAGTGGGCCCATAATTGAGCCTTGAGGCACAGTTTAAAAAAAAAATTGATTTTAACCCATTGGCTACTACTGCCTGGGTTCTGTTTGAAAGATAATTGTGGAACCAATTACATGTAGCATTGTCAAATCTAATATGCTTCAGGCGCTGGGGAGGAGGCCCCAGGGGAGACCCAGGACACACTGGAGGGACTATGTCTCTCGGCTGGCCTGGGAATGTCTTGGCATCCCACCGGAGGAGCTGGATGAAGCGTCTGGTGTGAAGGAAGTCGGCAGTCCCTGCTTAGACTGCTGACCCCACGAGCTAGCCCCGCATAAGCAGAAGAAAATGGATGGATTGAAAGCACAAACCTAGCAAATTTACACATAAAAATGTTGAACAGTCAGAGGTGGGTAGAGTAGCCAAAAATTGTAAAAAAAAAAAAAATAATAAAATACAATAAAAAAAGATACATATAGCAAAAACGTAAATGACAATTTTCTCCTTGCTACAGTAAACACTGTAGTTTTGAATAGAAAGTCAGTGACACACTACACAAATCCAGTTTTTATTTTTTTTTATTTTATGAAAATCTACTACAATAAGTAGCAATAAGCAAAGAGCAAATAGAGATCAAACACAGCTCAAGAGCTCAGACTTTTATTTTTATTTTTTATTTTTTGTCTGAGGCCTCATGCAGTTAAGATAATCGCTAATACATTTGAAGAATAAGGTTCCCAGACATATAGTGCAATAGAATCCAACTATGTCATATTCCCCAAGAACTTTGTCTGGATATGATTTTCAAATTACATTTTTACAGTGAACAATGGACCTTTTGAAGTAGTACAGAAGTGTTTTTCCTCTGACATGTCCACAGCTGCAGAGGTGACTGTCTAGCTAGCTCATCTTTCCTCGGCCGTCCGTGCACGTGCGAACCTCCCCACTCCGCATATTAGCAGGTCTCCCCTTTCATAAGCCCTCCGCGGCCTTCGCAGTCCAAAGTTCCACACATGGATTTCTCATCGACTTTGCTCTGCGCAGACAAAGCACTGCACAACTTTTTTTGTACCATCTGCTCCGCATGGCACGGTCGGGCGCTGACGGACACTGTTTTTCATCAAATCCTCATTTTGTCATAAAGGAATAACAGAAAGGGAGACTGTTACGGAGAGCGGGGAGTCGGAACGCTCAAAATCCCCAAGGTTTTTGCCGGTAACACTTTGTCAGGTTCGAGGTAGCATATGTAGTTCATTGCACATATCTTCAAGTTTCTGTTATCAATACAAATGTGCCCAAAATGACCAAATATTGTCAGACAGCTAGTATGGAAAGCATTACTTGATATGTTTGTGGGACATGTTAGTTATAATGTCTTGTTTCTTTATTATTTTTGTCTTTTAGGAAGATTGCAACGGCAAAACTGATTTTTTTTTGTTTGTTTTTTTACTACAGATGGTAGATTGTTTTTTTTGGCGGGGGGTAGGGGGGAGGGGGTTAATTGTGTTGTGGTGAATTGGCAGATTTTTCCATCAGACGTCTTTCAGTTTGTTGTTTATGGAGTTAGCAATGTGAGATAAGTACCTTATCTTAAGACACAACAGCACTATGCGTGTGTGCTTATGGCGTAATCCTATCCAACTTCACCACTGTTTAGCCATATTATTGATACTTAATTGTTTTTATTCCAATACACTTTTCACCTGCCCGTTAAACTAGCCACATGCCCTTCATTAAAGCTACTCACGGAAAAATGAAACACGGAAAATCAATTGGATTTCAGCGTACAAAGAATCCTCCCTTGCATCTGGAAGCACAACTACTACAATGGCGCACACATGTTCGGCGTTAGGCCTGGATGCGTCTGGCAGCTGACTGTAAACGGATGGAAGCCTTGTCAGGAGGCATTACGGCGTAGTATGACTTGATGCAGCCGCGCCATGGGACCGCCAGGGCAATTGCTAAGGCCAAAAGTGGGTTCAGGAGGTTGCCTTAAAACCTAATTTGTCACAGCCTACCTGGTTAATCTGCAATCCGATATAGCCTAATGTGGGGGAACTTTTCTGGTACTCTAAGTTCTGAAAATAATGGATAAGTAAAGTAAGATTGGGTTTCTGAAGAAGTAGTAGTTGGACAAATTTTTTTAATTTAATACAGTAAGGGAAAATCACAAGTCCAAAATTATAGAAATGGGCGATACCAGTTATTTTTGTTTCAAACCGATATCAAGTAATACTATGGCAAGTATCACAATGTCTATCCGATACCGATGAGTTTTGTAGTAAAATGCATTGAAACTCCTGTACTATAAAGAAACGTAGCGCAGTGTATCATTTTGAAACCATGGATAGAGGTAATTGTTATTTTTTGATCCACATCAGCTTGAACTGACTAAAAATTAAATACATGGGCAGTTCATAAGGTATTGCAAAAAAATATTAATTTTCCTAATTTTCATTTTGAGGATTTTTTTTTCTTTCAAAAGACATGATATTTTGTTTTAAATTGAATCGGTACGGCAACGTTCCCTTTTTTTTTTTTTTTTTTGAGAAATTTCAATAATTTTACACAGAATGTTCAATACCATGCGGCATTAATAAAATGTATATCACTACCTTTTCAATATTTATATTTTGCTGTTGACTCGCCCATCGCTACAAAACAGTATAATGTATAGACACTTTTGAGGTTTTGAAGAACACCATTTCCCACAAGGTTATTTACTAAAATGAGGTAGTCCATCATAGTCCAATTCAATACGATTATACTGGCCCAGTTTGGAGTAGTTGTGGTGTCTTCAACCTGATTAGCAATGTAATTACAGGAATTCCAGATGCTGAACCCAATAAAGTTTGTACAGTCCGGAGCAGTTTTAAGTTGTCAAAATTGTCACTGGAAACAGAGCACTTTCCATGCAGTGATGTCAAACTCTGAAGCCTGTAAAAGACAGTTGTAAAGATGTTCTGGATTAGAGCAAGGCATTTTCAGAGGAGGTTTCACTCTTATAGCTGCGGCTGTATAATGTGCATAGTATATAACTAGTTTAACTGTTCATTGCTATCTACGCACCTTTGATATGTTAAAATAAGTTCCGAATTTTGTTGTAATCTAGATTTTCCAGACTAAACTCTAAGAAAAGTTAGAGAAGATTAAAGTGTTGTTAATAATGTAATATAAGATAGGCTAAATGTCCTACTCAAGCGCTGTACAAAAAGGCTGAGGAATTATTAATCTCCTATTGAGGAATAATAAAATGTACATATAGTGCAGTAACTTTGTCAAGTTTTGTCCGTGGGAATTGTGGGTGAAGTGCCTTGCTGAGGGACATACAAAAGAATGCAATTGGGGGTGGTTTGGCCGAGTTACCTTCTGGTTGGTGGTTAAGCTCTCGGACCACCATGCTAGCCCTGCTTTCCTCTGACTAAAGTCACTAAGGCACAAGACCAGTGCTTGTTAGCAATAAATGATACCTATTGGCTAATATTAAAAGTGCCTACTTCATTTTTATTGTGTAAAAACAAGTAAAAGAGAACTAGTTTCAAGGACCAGAGCGGAGTTTTGCTGTCACAGTAATGCTAACAAACATTAACATGCTAACAGCGCACTTCCTGGTTTTGGAGGAGAAAACACTTTATAATTGGATGCAGACAGCGCAGCAATATCTTTTCTGCCCTAAGAGCTGCTCTTGAAATATATCTGTACATCTGGGTTAAACTAATTTTGGTCAACGACATGGTAACAATGTGTTAACCTCAATCATATATCATAATTATCAAAACATCACTTTCATATGGGCGACAGTGGCTCAGCTGGTAGAGCGTTTGTCCACTGATCCGAAGGTTGGCGGTTTGAATCCCGTTCTCGACATAAACATCATTTGTAGAGTGGTCAGATCCACTGACCCACAGGTTGGCGATGCAATTCCAGCTCCCACAGATGAATACTGTCCTTATGTCCTGGGCAAGACACTTTCCAGCTCCCACAGATGAATACTGTCCTTATGTCCTTGGGCAAGACACTTAACCCACCTCGCCACCAGTGTCTACGTGCACCGGTGTGTGAATGGGTGAGGTGGTTCCTTGATGTAAAGCGCTTTGAGTGCCTTGAAGGTGAAAAAGCGCTATATAAAAATGTGACCATTTACCATATGCAATGAATTTACCAAGTCTTGCGGGTAGTCTGAAAAATATCTGAAATGAACCAGCCTAATAGTGTTAGCATTTGTTTTTCTCCTCTAAGTCACCCGCAGAATCGCATATCTAAACACTCTTTGTGCTCGTCTGCTCATGCGTTCACGGTCTCATTGCAGCAGCGCGGTAGAAACTGTGATTTACTTCTATCTGCGCCATCGTCCAGCATTACATATGTATGAGGATAAGGTTTTCCAATCACCTCTGTGTGTCTTTTAAATTACTTGCGTGTTATCGCGGGGGATTACAACCCTGCTCCTCTCACTAAGTACATTGTAGAATGAATTGAATTTTGCACCGCTCCTGATATTACCTGGCTATTGTAAAGAGGATGGTGCTGTGCCTTGGGTTCACTCTGCTTCACCAAAGCCACAGCAATCGGAATATGAGCAAAATGCTTTCTATTGGTTTTAAGACCAATATTGTAAACAAAAGCAAAATTTAAAAAGGAAAGTATAGATTTACTTGCTGGGAATAGGTTGCTTTCACTGTAGAAATATAATTAGCAGATGCGGCGTTCGATGCTCGTGCCATCAACCGCTTAGCAACTCGGCTAGTTCGGCCAGCTAACCCCTAAAATATTATTACTATGAATAACAAAAAGGGTGTCAGCTGGTACCAAACTATCAAACACTTTTCTGTGAAGTTAAAACTCGTTCAAAGTTATTGTTGAGTGTGTAAACCTTTTGCCGTTTTGAGTTGAGAAGTTGAGATTTCAAAGTTTCTGTGGTTCTGGGAAGCATCTAGTGACCACTAAACATCCTTATGTTACTGATGAGGAGATCAGATAAATAACTTATCATGAAATAACATAAACATGGGGATTGATGTGTTGAAACATTTGATTTGACATAATTCTGAGTAGCAAGCCAAGAGAATGAGTTGTAGAAACGGACAGAGATTTTTGCGTCTATGAATGTCTATGACTCTGGTGTTCACTTGGAATCATAACATTCTAGACAGCCTATAGTTTGAAACTGTGATGGAGGACAGGTCAGAATTCCAACAAGCCATATATTACTTCCTTACAGAGGTAAAAATAGCAAGAGATTTCAATTAAGGCATTTCTATAGACTTACAAGAAGTAGGTGGAATTTGGCAAGCACTGTAAGACAAATTGGAACCCTGAAACTGTCCAAAAATAATACTCATTAGAGTGGCTTGTGTATGAACCCATAAATCAAGTTGTCTGAAGTACAGGATTAAGAAAGTTTCCAAAAATCTGTATTAGGCTATAAGATGACTCACTGGACTGTTGTTCTATATGTAGGACAAGTTACTGTTTTCTTGAGATGTTTGGTATAAATTGTCAAGAGAATGTCACGGATGTTTAAAAGGGTGTGTTGGTTTTGCAGATAAATGAGACGTCCAGTCTATAGTTTGTTTATGTTGGAGATGAGTCACTGTACATGTGGAGAAGAAACGGGTTAATCTGTTATTATGGTAGGAATCCAGTATGGTCTTAAAAGTTCACCATTCATTCACCATTTATTCACAGAGTTAACCCTTTGCTGCCCCCGTTGTTCCATATATCAGGACCTCAGATGTGCAGAGTTCAAATCAAGAAGTTCTTCATAAGACCGCACCATACAAAAGCTAAACTAAACATTACTAAAAGACGGCAATCATATTTCTTGTCATTCTCATAGAGTACGTTTCCATGCTTGTTTTGAAATAACTAATTGAGTAAGCAATTGGGGTGGTAGTAGCTAATTTGGTTGACTGGTGACAGATTTCATTAGATTGTCCAAGGGCAGTTGTGACTACAGAAGTAGGTTTGCACCAATGGGAGTGTGAATACTGTGTGTAACAAATTATAAAGCAATGTGGTTTCGTCAAAGTATAAAATATGTTATGGTGTTTGAGGTTTCATTTATTTGTTTAGCATAGACAATGCAACCAGACACAGTTACAAAGCTCCCGATATTAATTTGAACACGCACTGAATGTGGGATATCGATATAGACACAGGTTAATGCTAAAATTGTCACATTTAAATAATATTTTTTACCTCAAATAGACACATCAAGGAGCCGGTCGCCCATTGACATTCACATTCATACAACACTGTATGCAGGCGCTTGGGTTAAGTGTCTTGTCCAAGACCACAACAACTGAGCTAATGACAGGAACGGACTTTGAACTGTTCACCTGATAAGGGGACAAATGCTGCACCAACTGAGCTATGCAGACCACCCAGGACCACTGGCAGTCAAGTTTATTCACTTTCTTTTGATGAACAGTAGTTAACGCATTCCCCTGCTTCTATGTAACCAACGTGCCTCCAACGTGCGGCTGTATGAGCGGTCGCTGCCTGCCGTCCCTGTTACCTCATCTGTCATTCCATTATTTTCTCCATTTTTTCTTCACCAATGCTGCTTAGCTCGACACAACGCTCCTCATTGATCACTGACAACATGACACATTGCCTTCTTATGTTGCTGTATGAAACATTAGAAAGTCTACCGCAGCCCATAATGCATTGTCACAGTTTTTCCCGCCTACTTTGATATGTGACAATCTAAATGGTGACAAACAATCTCCAATAACAGCAGCGGGCACGGCTAGCTTACATCTCTAGGGGGTAGAGCGCTGCGTCGCGTGGGTTATTTTCCTAGGCTGGCCGCTCCAAGCGATATATAGTGGATATAATGATTTTATGTGGTTGAGATGTGCATTATAACAGCAAATTGATTTATGTTTGGGAACGTAGATGGGACAGTTACTTCATGGACCATGCTTGATCAGCTTTAACGACAATATGTTGGAAAATTCCCCTGATCAGAAATAAGCAAGTGGAAAGGATTCTCTATGCTCCATGGGTTTCCATATGGTTTTAAAATGCATCTGGGGCACTTGCATCACTCAAATGGGACAGACTGACTCGAAAGTTGGACATTTTGTAAAAAAGAAAAGTAAAGAAAAGTTTGGTCCAACATCTGGAAGGGATCTCTCCCGTCCAACATTCCACTGGGGAAGAAGGTATTTTGTGCCCTACCTGTTGTCTCTGGGAGGTACAGTAATCAGTAACACTGACAGAGTAGGTATGGTATGGTACACTTTATTGTCCCTGTAGGGCAGGGGTGTCAAAGATGTGGCCCGGGGGCCGGGTCCGGCCCACTTAGAGATTTGATACGGCCCTCGGCTGATTTTATATGAAAATAAAACATTTTCTTAATTTTTTTGAAATGTTCTGTGACGCACGCCACAGCGTGTCCAGCGTCTCTGTAGACGCCTCCGACTAGAGCGGGCACAAATGAAGGCTTGGCTCTTGTGAACGCAGTTAACAGGTTTTTCTGTGGTTGATTGCAAAATATCTCTGTCAAAAAAGAGAAAAGTGGACATCGAGTGTCGGGTTTTTCAAGAAAAATGGATTAATTCCTTTTTGTTTACGGAGGGAATGGGAGGACCGGTGTGCTTGGTATGCATGCAACAAGTGGCGGTGCTGAAGGAATATAATCTTAAACGCCACTATGAGACTCGGCATGGCGAAAAATACAGCAACTTGAACGGAGAATATATTAATCTCAACATGCACTAAAAAAACGAAATTTTTTCACAATCACTGATCAGCTGTACTGCACACAAATGAACGTTAAAACTGAGACATTGTGTTGAAATTGCACCTACCTTTCTTAAAGTCTCAGGTTGTTCATAATATATTTTGTAAAAGAACAGTCTTTAAATAAGCAGGCTTTGTATTACACTTATTTCTGTGCACAAAAATGTGGACGTATTGCTATTTTCAGGTATTTATGCTGTGAGTTTTCTGGTCCGGCCCCCTTGAGATCAAATTAGACCGTATGTGGCCCCCAGACCAAAATGAGTTTGACACCCCTGCTGTAGGGAGAGCTAGGCTTGGTCAGGACTACCTTAGCTGGAGGATTTTACTTATTGTGCAAGGAGGAAACCCACCCAGACGCTTGGAGTGTTACGGCGATAGAGTGGGTAGTCCGTAACACTGACAGATTAGGTAGATTTAGGTATGTTTATATGTTTAATGGGGACATTATATTGACTTATATTAATTTCCTGAAAACTGATCCAAAACTTTAACAATACTATTTCCTTAACCTTCATCTAATCGCTAACCTTAACCTATATCTGATCTTTAAACGTGTAATTTATGTCACAGGGACCTGATTTTTATCTCCACGAGGGAGGCAGGTACCCATAAAGTGAGTGTCTATACAGATTTTCCTCATAATGTGATAACTACCCATCCATTCTTACACTGGCAGAGTGTAGATACAAAGTTTCACTGATGAAGTGGGTACTCAAATACACCAATGGATTCCCTGGAAGAAGAGATATTGTATCTCAATGAGACCTTTCTGGCTAAATAAAAGAAATAAATGGAGTGGGTACTATGTTATACTGACTGAGTGCGTACTCTGCTGTGCTGTAACACTGATGGAGTGAATACTCTGTAACACCGATTAAATGGGTGCATTTGTTACATTGAGATAAACGACCATATCACCATAATGCGGTTCACTTACCCTGCTGATTCAGTTTCGCACATACATTTTCCAAAAATCAAAGTCCACAGTTACGACAGAAGACGGCGGTCACATTTTGCCTTACAAAAGCACAGTAGGGGCGACTGATTTGCTTAAACCAAAACGTGTTAAGCGCTGCCAGCCAAACGCAATGACGCAACGCGGGTGAATACTTCCTGCAAACTTCAAAAAGCATAGCACATACAGAAAAAATGAGAAAAAAAAAACAAAAAACGGTTTGGGGTTGAAACTGCTAAGACCTTAAAAAGGACATTCAGAACAGTGCTAAGCAAAAACGCTGCACATTTTATCAGGCAGGACAATGAAGCTAACAAGCATTGACAAGGGCCTGGAGAACACGAGGCCTGCAAATTCAAAAGCTAAACTCTAGAATCGTATACAGACAATATGTTCATGAAAAAAGACTGTCTCAAAGCAAACTGTTAAAAGTTGTAGGCTTCAGCGCAGTATGCCAATATTGGTGATGACAAGCCAAACTGCATATGGTCAACAAGAGAAAGTAGGTGAGTGGTGAAAGGTGAATGGATTCCTTGAACCAATAAATCACATTATAATTCATACCAACTGCAGCAGTGATACGGTTCTGCAAACAATAAAGGGGAAAAGCCCTGGAAATAATGCAATGCAGATATGAAAATGTAAATAATACATATGGGAAATTTAAAATTAGAGGCATTACAAATTGTTATGGAATTATTTGTTTATCCGGATACTCAGCGTTGACAGTGATGGTCGGTTGCTAATACTCCTGGAACCTTCAAACAAACATGTGAAAACATTCATATCAAATTATTACATCATAGTTGTGATCTTAAAATGACACTGTCAAAGATTCAGTAGAGCTATTTCTCCATTTGTGATACTTCCCTTAAGGCCCTGTGCCCATTTTTCTTCTGTGTATTTGAGCAAAATTTGTCTTGCCCAGTACACACATATATCCTATAGTATAAGCAGCTCTTGAGGTTAAAATAAGTCTGCTGTGTACTGTCAGCGCCTAATTATAAAGCATTTCATTGTCAGATAATCAGGAAGGGTGTTGTTAGCATGCTAGTTGGTGTTCACATTACCGTGACAGCGAAACTTAGGCCTCTGAAAGTTGTGATTGGAATGCATAAGTTAGTGAAGAATATCTCTGGTCCACTGCAAACCGTTTCAAATTAACTAGATCTGTTTTTCATGTTTTTAAGACAGTTGCTAATATATTTTCTGGGGGGAAAAAAAGTGGTATTGGTGTTTCCCTAACTGAAAGATTACATTGTATGCTAAGAATAGTGCTTATGACTTTGCTTTGTATCTGCCAATATTTCTTGAGTAACCGGGACGTTTTTTTTCCCCCAGTCAAGTACAGTATATTTTATTTCGGTAGCCTACACATTTGGGTTCAAATCTTGACTTTTCATTTCGTGTGGTCTACAAACCTTCATAACATGCACATTCATCGAGACCATAGGAAACACATTTCCAGTATACATCACGCTCACTTGTGCTTGTAACATTTGGACTCTATGTCCTTTGAATAGTGCCTTTGTATCCCACTCTCCAGTCTGTTTATTGAACGGTCCTTTTCACTAGAGCTCTGACTGTTTGAACTTTTACAGTGGAGAATATTAAAACCATTCAGTGTTAGCTCTTTAAGGGCACTGTCATATCCATATTTAAAGAAAACATGTTATGCTTTTTAAACCATGTCATAATCTCTCCTCATCAAAATACGTGTTACTGTTAAACCTGTATAATGAACACGGACTGACATTAAAAATGCTTAGAATGAGTCTGGCAATGATTTATAGACTTAAAGAAGACATATTGTGTTATAATCTATAACTATATATATTATAACTATATGGACATAATAATAATTGGACATTTCAAATCAAAATATTGATCTAAAAAAGCCTAATAGAAGAAAGAAATTCACTGACTTCTGTGTTAGAAAACAGCAGTGGCCAATGGGAACTGCCGTACATGTCATCACAACAAAGAGCTGTGCAGTTGTCGGCTGCTCCTATGGATAACGGATACTACACTGATTAAGAAAATAAAATCGGAGAACGAAGCAAGTAAAGAGCAGTGGGCTGGTACCAGTGGTGGTGAAAACTGAGGTTGATCAGAGCAATGATGTCTTGAATACAGGAAAAATTCTTAAACATGCATGAATCATGCTAAACACAACTTCAAATGAGCAAAATGAGAGGAGGAAACAGCTATAACATGGTTAAAAGCTTGAAAAAAAAGAGAGGTCTTGGGGGAAATTTTAAACTACATGCTTGGCGTCTGCTCAGAGGCAAAGGACTTTTTACAGACAATTATTGAAAACAGTGTTAATAAAGCTAAATACAACTCCAGGTTTGTTATTGTGGAGGGAACAATGTTATAACATGGGTAAAAGCTAAAAAAAAGTTTTGAATTATCAATTTTTAGCCTGCCTCAAACTACGTCACTCCCCAATGCCGTCCTCGCGCCCTCTGTTGGATTTTTGTATTCAGATTCTGTTAGTGTCATGTTCACAATAGCCGTGCTGCAAATTTCAAGTTTTGGGCATCATATCTAACTGTTCAAATGAAAAGTGAAACCCGTGACTGTTTAGATGCACTGAAGAAACGTTTCGTGTGGAGGGTCTGTCACCTGCTTGTCTCTATGGAGATGTTTTGTATGGAAATTTCCACAGTATGTATTTTTTTTTTTTTTTTTTTTTTAGGTTTTAATTAGATTGAAAAATGCATTCTTATTGTGGATGGGGTTGCCTTTCCACAGATCTAACCTGTAATTTGACTTGATGGTGTCACCTGCTTGTCTCTATGGACATAGCCATAGTGCACCTTTACAGACTGACTTTCATCCAGTGGTGGAAGGTAATGAAGTACAAGTAGTAAAGTACTGTACTTAAGTAGAATTTTTAGGTATCTGTACTTTACTTAAGTACATTTTACAGTGGATTTTACAGTGGATACTGTACTACATTTGAGAGAAGTACTATCTACTCCACTATATTTTTGTGACTGGACTGAAAAGTAAAAAGTCCTTGTCATATTTTTACGATGTTCGTGGCCACATCCTTCAAGCTTCGGCTTTGAGGTAACAAAATAAATACATAAAATTCCTAAGACAAATTAAGAAATGTATTTGTATTGCTACTGTTGACCAAAATATTACTACATTTAACACTAACAACACTTGTGTGAAATAACTTTTTACTCTTAAAGTACATTTGTAAACAGGTACTTAAATACTTTGACTTAAGTAGATTTTTTCATGTCATACTTTTACTTTTACTCGAGTAACGCTTTACCTCTGTATCTGTACTTTTACTTAAGTAACACAATTAAGTACTTCATCCATCACTGCTTTCGTTCAATTTAATTTTAATAAGAAATGCCAACGCAAAGTTCCCACAGTATAACATAATATCGGACCAATCTGTACACCCACCACTCTGCGCCTATAAAAAAAAGAAAAAAAAAATCATTGAGGTAATATGGAACAGCTTTAATAGATTAAATGCATTTAATAACCATCTTGGCCTGCCAAAGTCTCCAGCACAACGGGGTCATCTTTCAAAGGCCCTGAAACTGGAGGCAAGGAGGAGAGGGCAGTTTCTCCTTCCAGTTTAATTTCATTGAATCCTGGGTCTACTCATCAATTAGGCATACAGACTCAGGGCTAAAGCATACAGCATTTATCTAACAAGGGCCAGCTTTTAATATCAAGTAGGAGCACTAGAAGTAGTATGTGCCAGGCTTCTATAGGGTATAGTTCGGGGGAAAATAATCTAGTGAAAGGAAAATGCTGGGGATTACAAATTAAGAAAGAAAACCAACCGCATATGCATTACTCATTTGTTAATACAGACTACTGATTCATATTAAGGGGGTATGAATGAATTACGGTAAAGAAACCAAGTCAAAAATAGTAGTATCATGATGGTGGTGGTTACCCGAATGAAGTTATGTCTGCAAGTGTTTTTCAGCATTTTTATTTAGCGTATTTTTTTTCATAGTTTGGCCGGGGGTGCGACTTATACTCCGATGTGATTTATATGTGAAATATGTTTTTTTTTCTTCATTATTATGCATTTTTTGCGACTTATACTCCGGAAAATACAGTACATAACGTGAGTCTATATGTACTTTAAATTATATTTTAGTTTCTTGGAACAATGCTACATCTTCAGCTTGATCTAGTGGCACGGTGAGTAGTTAGCATTCGTTCCTCACAGCAAAAAGATTCCTGATTTAACTTCCGGGCCTTTCTGAATGTTCGCGCGTGTCCGGGTGGTTTCCCCCGGGTACTCCAGTTTCACCCATCAACCCAAAACATGCACAATAAGTAAATTTCTCCAGCTAAGGTTTTCCTAACCAAGGCTAGCTTAAGATCAGGAGATGGGTTCCCAGGCGCTGCACCATGGCACCCAATGCTCTTCTCAGATTGCCCCGGTACCACTGAAAGATGGGTCAATTCCCCGATTTTGTAGTTGAGCTAAGGTACATGAGGTATAACTTTGCACAACTGCGAACGGTTTAAAATAAACTAGTTCTGTTTTTCAGTTTTTAAGACAGTTAAAATCAGACACAGCGCTTTTAATCTTCTGACTTGTTTTGAAGATACGAGTCAGGAAGTGACGTGCAACACTTGAACTGCCTGTTGGTGTAAACAAATCAGTGGATTTATAATAAATCGGTGGATAAGTAATAAAATAAAACTTCAACTGATTTGAAAATCTAAATGTGGCAGTACTAATCTTGTACATTAAGCCGTTATTGTTATACTCAAGAGGTACAACAAAAAAAAGTTTGAGCAAGCACTGGCAAAAAAAGTTAACCAAGCAAGCAATTCTGAAATCCTCCAACTGTTCTTTTGTCTTTTATTTATGGGTTGCCTCTATCAAGTGCATTTACTGTTGCATTATTTATTATGTTTTTTCATTGTGACAAATATCAAAAAACAACATACAATGTGCTAAGATACGGTAACGCCATCACTGTCGCTATATTAAACCCTATATCATCTCACAGACATGCTAAAAATGAGGGTTTTCACACGCAGAGCTTTTAGAGTTGAACCCATTCCCATAAACTTTTACTGTTCTCTTTGTTTATACTGAGAAGTGTATCTCTATTTACGCTAGCTTTCAGACAGGTGCGATTTTCTCACCTAAGGAAACATGTGCCTCTCTGAGACGAGGAGCCACTTCTTCGTTTCAGCTTTTTGCACTTTCATAAATGTGTTTTATAATTGTGAGTAAAATCTAAGACAAACTATGACAGTTTCCAGGTTGCTCCAGTGTTTTGAAGGGTGGGTAAAATGGCACATTTTTCCAAATAGGAACGACAACATTTTTTTTGTGACATCCATCCACTTTCTTCAGCTTTGTCCGGAGTTGGGTTGCGAAGGCTGCAGTCTGAGCGGGGGCTCGCAGACTTCCCTTTCAACACATACTTCCTCCAGCTCTTCCAGGGGGATCCCAAGGTGCCTGGGTCTTCACCAGGGCCATTCCGACTGCCTGTATCCACAATCTTGTCCTTTCGGTCATTACCCAAAGCTCATGATCATAAGTGAGAGCAGGAACGTAGATTGACCGGTAAATCGAGAGCTTTGCCTTTCGACTCAGCTCCTTCTTTACCACAACAGTCCGATACAGTGACCGTATCACTGCAGACCACAGACTGTATAAAGAAGTGGACTAAGTGAGTGTGATGTCACTTATACCTTTCGGCTCCAGTCAAATGAAGCTCATCGAGGCTAGCGGTTATAGGGGTGAATTTGTAGCCGAGTTCCATATTTGGAATTCTGACCGCGAGTACCATAGCAACCAAAGAGCCAATCTGGAGCGAGGCTGATGAAGGTAACGCCCCTTCCCGCCAACACTGCTGGTTTAACATGGGGCAGACGCTTAAGAACACTGTCGATCAAACCTGTTGCTAACGCTAGTGGGAGCAACAATTATTCATGTTTATATCTTGATTTACGGACACAGAGCGGTTAATACAAACATTTTAAGACAAAAATGACGAGGCTCACTGCAAGAGTTAAAGAGAGAGGGGTAACAATTTTTCAATGTACAGTGAACTGGAGTCGATGGAGCTGGAACACGGCGGCTAGCAGGTTAGCTACGCCAATTTATATGTACAGTCTATGCTGCAGACGCTGCACCGATCCGCCTTTCAATCTCACACTTCGTCCCTCCCTCACATGAACAAGACCCCAAGATCATTTAACTCCACCTTTGAGATTATGGTTAAGGTTAGAGCGAGGATGAGGGTTATGGATTTATTTTCAAAAACATATTTAAAATGTGAGAAAACACAGCTATGGGAACATAGAGTACTTTTTATTACGATTTTTACCTATAGCTCTGCCAACACGTAAAAGACCATGAAATTTACTAACTACGTTTTTTGATATAGTGTTTGGAATACAAAGGACTTGAGTGTGGTCTTGAAGCATGGTTTTAGTTAATTGGAGGGAGCGAGGTTGAAACCCTTTAGTTTATTTAGAGGGTGAGTAAACACTTCACCAGAGCAGCCCTGGACTACACAAAAGAGAGAGGAGACCATAATGACAAGAATAGTGTCCTGCATTGGCAAAATACTCCAAAACATTTCATTTCAATATGCTTTACCTTGGTGGTTCATGGGATATTATACTGCCAGTACAGTGTGGTCCGTTTATTTGAAGACAATAAAAACCCACACAGTTAAAATAAAACATGTAAATAGATGAGTTCAGATCGTTTTTTCTTACTTTTTACAAAAAACTTCTTGTACCCAGTCAGAACGTTTTTGAAACCGATTAAATATTCTTCGTTACATTTGCAGTTGCATTTAATTTGATCAAAACTGGTCAAACCTAGATTGTTATTAAAAATTGAACTGATTTAAAGCAAGGTTAGCAGAGCTGTAGTCGACTAAAGAATCTATGTATCGTGCTGTGAGGTCTTATTCAGTAGCTCAGTTGGTAAAGTGTTTGTCCACTGATCTGAAGGCTGGCGGTTTGAACCTCGCTCTCGACATAAACGTAAGTGGTTGAGTGGTCAGATCCATCGACCCGCAGGTTGGCGATGTGAATGTGTGTGTGAATGGGTGAGTAGTTCCTTGATGTAAAGCGCTTTGAGTGCCTTGAAGGTGTAAAAGCGCTGTATACAAATGTGACCATTTACCGTCTGGCCGTGCATCTCATTCAAACTGCACTCGCAAGAAACGATAATAACCATGGATATAGAAATGTACTATTTTTTTTTTTTATAAAACTCATGATTCACACCCAAATCTCCAGTCCCTGCTTTCCACTTGTAGTCCATGTAAATCCTTATAATATATATTTTTCAACGTCACCTCATACATACAATATAATGCCGCGAAACACTTGAAAGATAATGTAAGGTCATTGCGTTAAATTTGACCATTTGAAAATGAATGATTTTTTTTATTTTTTTTTTGTTTAATCTTTGCTGTGGTATTTCAGTCCCTATTCCCAAATGAAATACAGCTGTTACCAGATACTGTTGTACTGTAAAGGGACACAGCTGTTTCTTCATGCAAATGAAATGTAACTTTTGTACAGATTTGTTGCAGATTTTAATATAAAAACAAAAAACAAAACTATAAAATATGGGTTTATACTACACATTGAAATTCTACTTAATGGTCTGGCTACAGCTTACATAGCCCCCTGTGGCTGGATTACATAAACATATCATTGTAGTCTTCGAAAAGAAAACCCTGCTAGCTAACAGTGACTTGTTTTAAATATAAAAACTAAAACTCGTGCAGTCGTTTTACAGCAAAGTACAAAGACAACACAGAAAGAATCAAAGGCAAAAAGATGAAAGATCCTCTGCATTGATTTAAATGTAACACGAAATCGATACGTCCCTCCAAGTCCGCTTGCGACTGCTGTGAAACCCACTCTTCGCTTCTGCTAATAAGGACCGAACAGCTCCACCATCATCCTTGACTCTGTGTCCTCAAAATGCTAAAATTCACTCTGTAGTCTGCACTTTTTGAAATATTCTTACTAACTCAAGGTATAAAGTGTGCAAGTAACAAGGAAAACATTCTGTGGACAATAAAATAACCCAGTGAAGAGGTTTTAGCAGAAAGTGGAATGCATAATAAAATGTGAAAGGAATGACTTATAAGTTAAGTTATTGTGATTAAATGTCCTTATTTAAAAGTGCACTACGTAGCTGTTCTGCAGGAGCACGTCTTGGCACTACTGAACCTGGAGCGTCAGTGTGAACGATAGGTCGATACTTTAAACTGTGAAGGTGCTGTACCTGATTTTTACTGTCTTAAAACATGAAAAACAGAACTAGCTCATTGTACGGTTTGCAGTGGTCCAGTTACTCACTTACCTTACGCATTCAGACTATCCCGACCCTGGGCTCAAACTACACGTGGTGCAACTCTGATCTGGAGTCAAGTAAGTATTCTGATTAAACACGCCCTGCCGTCCAGTGGTGCCGGCGGAGGTGCCTTAATAAATGGTTATCGCATCAACACACGGTCTCACGCGTGTAGCTTCCAAGGACGTAACCGCTGTTCTGAATGTGAGCGCCACACCACAACAAAACCGCTCCCGCACTGGAGTCACAGCTACAGTCTGAGTGAGGCGCGATTATTCACCACGATGAGTTTATCGGCGCTTTTCTTAACTCTCCGAGACCAGAGCAGAGTTTTGTTGTGACGGTAAAGCTAACAACAACTAGTATGCTACTGCACACTTCATGATTATTGGACAATAAAACACTTTATAATTTGCTGCAGACAGCTCACAACATATTTATTTTGACCTCAAGAGCTGCTAATATCTTTACTGGGGCAAGACAAATTTTGCGTAAATACATGGTAAAAAAAAATAAAATAAGCTAATCATCATCATCATTTGATTAGACTGTCTCATTTAAGTAAATTCTGAATGAGTTCCATACAACGCTCGTTTTGCTCTGCAATTATAATACTCCACTACAAAGCTGACAAATTGACTGTGCTTAAAGTACGAAAACTATCTGGAAAACAATATCCTACTGCTGCTTCTGCTGCTGGTAAGATTCATTTTCAAGTTTTAAAAAGGTGTGACAATCAAGCTTTTAGTGATGGTCAAATTATCTTACATAGAGCCTCTAGATGCATATAGTTAGGAAAAGGTGAGTTCATCCCCCTCTTCCCTGGAGTTTCCACTGTACTCAACACATTTGTCTTTAAGCTGTGTCTTCGAAAAAAAAAAAAAAAAAAAGTTGTTTACTTTTGAATTGGACAAAGTTATGGCGGGTTACATTTCTTGAGATGCTATAGTTCCAAATTGCTGAGCCACAATGACAGTAAAATATAAAATAAAATAAAGAAAAAATATGGGGACTGTGAACAGAACCACACTTTAACCAATTTAAACCAATACCGTACTTTATTATAAATAGTCAAAATCTCATCTACGCTCAAGGAAACTGTGTCTCGCTCTGTCCCTAAAGAAAAGTAATATTTCTGGTTCATGCCGAAGGCACTCCATCTGCAAGTAAACAACTTTATTTTTCAAACTTTGGAGTGTCTATGTAATAAATCTGTAATTCATATCAGATAGAGAGCTCCCTGTTTGTATCCTCAGAAGTGTCAAAAATAAATATGATCCGTGCAGCCAACTTCTTACCATTTCTCTGAATTGTCTAACACTAATGAAACTCATTGACCACAAGAGAAAAACAATGTAGTTTCATAACTTTTAATTTGCATACTCCCAAAGAGGTTTGCAGTGTCAGAAAAAGAACTGGGTTTTCAAGTAGACAGTCATGCTGTAATACTCAGAATCAGTCACATTTTTTTAGAAAGAAAGATTAAAAAAAAAAAAAATCTTTCATCATAATAGTTGCAGAATGGACTATTGGGATCAAGTACAGTGCTCTTTATCTTCTTTCTTTATTTTTTTGTCTAACTACGTAGAAAAATCCTGTACCACAAAATTATCTGTGCTTTTCTTCATGCTTTATTACTGTTGAGAGGAACATTAACCTAATCTTATCCTGGGTTATAATTACATTAAATAGTTACATTTATTATTATTGCCCTCTGTTGAAAGCTACTGATGAAAGAAAAGTAAAGTAAACAGATTTTTTTGTAGATGTTAAAATAATCCTTAGTCTTTGAGTCAGAGAGAATCTTAAAAAGTTAGAATTTTCCCAGGATTGTTGTGTCATAGGCAAAGCATTTCTGCCATCTAGTGATGAGACGTTTGTGAACGAGTTGGCTCTTCTGAACGGTTCCTTATCGTGACCGATTGGAACCAGTTCTCATTTTTTAAAAGAACCAAATCTTTTTAAGTATTTTTATACTGATTAACGCTGAACCAACACAAATATCAGCACAGAAGCAGAGTAGACAACACGAGCGAGATCTTTTTGCACATAAAAACATATTTGGCATCATAATAACACTTAGTTTATACATTATTATTATTATTATTGTAGTGCAACATTTTATCTAGACTATGCATCATTTCAATCAATAAACAGACTCACATTCTCAGTTTGAACCATTTTAAACAAATCTGAGCCTTGGTTATCACTCTGTGATAGTTTGTAGATAACATTAGTTTTCACATTGGTTTCTGTCATTAAAAACATAAATAAATAAATAAAAGAGCGAGTCTTTTGAACGGCTCTTTAAAATGAAAGGATCCAGAAGATTCGGATCCCATAAAAGAGTCGAAAGTCCCATCACTAACTGCTGTCAAAGTGTATTCATTACAACTGCATGCTTACATTAACTTATCTGGGCATGTCGCTTATCACTTTAGTTTTTTTAGTTTTTTTTTTCTAAATAATAATTTCTGTTGGTAAATAACGTGTGGTTCTTTAATTAACTGTTATTTGAAATTCTTAAACATGAAATACTAAAGCAGAAGTACTCAAGAGCATGTTTAAATGCCAATAACAACACAAATAATACATCGTATGAGCTGTTTTTTACAATATATCTGTAATGGGGTAAAACAAATTTAACTTTATTACTTGAAAAAAATCAGGCACAGCCCCTTTAATCTGCTTGTCCGGCCGTACTTTATCTCCGAGGCAGAACTTTCGCTCACCCGGTCGAAAGGTCTTTGTTCTCTGCATATTGCTGTCTTCAGGGGGATATAATCCATATCGTACTTGCATTATAAACACAACATTGTTCAATTACAGAATTTCTAATAGGATTTTGTCAGGTATTAAAACTATCAAGTGTCTGGCCTTGAGGATTTCGTTGTTTATTTTGGAATTTGCGTGCTCTTGGTGCTTAATCCCATCACAAGAGAGCCGACCGCGTAAAATTCACTCTCTGTCAAATTGCACGCGTCAATGCAAAGTCTATTAGTTGTATTAGAGGTAGGTGTGACTGCCAACAAGAGCCAAAAACTCATTCCACAGTAATCATCAGTGACCAGTGGAGGTCCGTAGTCTTCATTAGGAGCCATTGTCTCCGCTGGGTGAGCAGTATTGAGTGCTGTATTTGCACTGCGGCTGGGTGATTGATGGACAGAAGATGTAACCTGTAATAATAGTAACTCAATAAACGGGTATCACGGCTGGGAGCGAATTATATTGTTAATGTTCTGAACAATTGGTCGGGTCAACCCACTAACTGACTTATTTTTCTTGGCTCCGTGGAGGTGTCATTGCTTTGTCTGAATGTTCCACGGTATTGCGTTAGATTTGTTTACCGCAATGGAGTATTTCAAGGTGTTTTTAAGCAACACCTATAACTGAATGCATGCAAGATGGATTATTTTAATGCCAGGTAATGCAATAACATCCCCAGGTGGAAGTCCAACCTATTGATGCCATTAATTTGCGTTGGGATTTTTTTGATGCGCCAAATTTTTTGCCTGCCAAATCCAGAACGATATCTCTCTGTATTTTTTATACAGATTGATATCAGTCTGGTCCCCACGTCCTCCGTTGTGTCTCAATCCCGGTCAAACGTGATCGTCCAATCAGATCTGTTTTTTTCAGTGACACATATGAAACGAAGGAGCTCATTGGTCACTTATGATTTACGAATAAAATCAAATTTATCTCACGTCAGATTAACAGAGTTTAGTGCTTCACTTACTGATTCTAAGCCCCCTGTGATATATTTTTTCCTGTATTATTTCCGATAAGGATGGACCATGTCTGTCCCCGATTGGCTAATCCACCTGTCAATCACGGCCATCTGAAAATGGGGAGATTCACCGGTGACGAGACTCAGATCTTCATAAAGTATTTAAGAAGTGTGTGTTCTGAATCCCAGGCAACCAAATTGTTAATTAATTAATGATATCTGCTGAAACATATATTCATTTATTAAGGGAAAAGGCTCCCAACAGAAAGAATCCGGAGCGCCACGGCACCCCGCCAGCACCACTGGACTGCACAGGTTTCAACAGGTTTTTACATCTACTGGTAAAAAAAAAAAAAAAAAAAATCCAATAAATTTACAGATGGTAATTTTAACCACTGCAATTCAGGAAAAAAGGGGGAAAATCCTGCCAGTGTATCGGGTCACTGAGGAAAAAAGGATTGAGAATCTCTGCCGTAATAGTCCGCATTCCCCAGTTTGAGAAACCCCTGCGTACGGTTCCATGCTGACCACTCGAGTTAAGCTTGAGTTAAACACTGCCAACCTAACAGCTTTCCGAAAATAAACCCACGGCGCACTGCTGTTTAGTTTGAGATACAGCTCCACCCCTGTCTGCATTTAGGCTGCGATGATGTCAGCGCTGAGTGAAAGATCATCAATCTCATCAGGTAATTAGCCCAAGTCAAAGCTGTTTTCGGACCCCAAAAAAAAAAACTGCAAGGAAACTTTGAGATAAGAGTGTCTGGGAGTCTGAGCTAACAAACAATTAGAACAGCAACAAGTCATTAGTGAAGAATTTGTGGAACAATGAGGTCCGGGGGATGAGAAAGTCAATAGAAAAAGGCAATATACTGTTTAAATGTGTCCGGGCAGGATATGCAGCAACAATGAGGTGAGGTCAGCCGCTTATTAGAAGTAGAATTATCCCAAACAATACGAAGGCTACTGCTACAATGGCTGGGAACACTGCATTCATGGTGGTTTGGGTCAGAATTCTAAAGCAAAGTTTTACGCAATTTAATTTGGAAACTGTGACTAGCGACTTTGCTAACTTTTTATGTCAAAAACGGTTAAATAATTATCCGTATGTACATTTTTGGTAACTTCAGTGTGACAAACATGTTTACTTGATTTTATATGGATTTTTTCTTATTAATATATCCATTTCTTTTTCTGTGAATTTTATATTGTTGTTTAACGATACACTCTGCAACTTTTCCGATGGAGGGTCCACCGCATTCCTTTCTCCACGGAGATACTATTGCTTTGCTGGGAATGTTCCACAGTACGGAATTAAAATGACCTATCTGGATTATCTATCTGTGGAGACAAGCAGGTAGCGTTACAGGTCAGATCTGTGGAGAAGCAAGCCCGCTCACAGTGAGATTGCAAATAAATGCAAGATAGATAAGTTACGCAATGCAGCTTTTTTTTTTTAAATGCTGTTTGGAAAATGATGAATTAAGGTCCCATTTTATGCTAAGCAAAACTTCTGTTTGTATAGGCAAAATACTGACAACACACTGTGCATAAAATATATTTAGCTTTAATTAACTGAACTTATTTCACCTTTCTTCTGTTGTTTTTATATAACTATACCATCTGGACATCTGCAAGGCAACATTGATTTATAAAGCCACAATTTAAAGAGTTGTAAGACATATTGTTGCAAGGTGGTGACTACTGCAACTTGCTAATAGCTCCTAGCAAACTCAAGACAATATAAAGTTAGGCAATAAACATTTAAAAGCACCAAAGACTGTAGCGCTCCTGTGTGTTAGGCCCTGAGCTGTTTGATTATACGTGTTGTATCCGTTGAGGTTTTTAGAGTTTTAGCCGAAGGGGATCAGCAGATGTTAGAAGAGTTTCAAAGTGGAGAGTTCCTTTTGAATGGAACAAGGGAGGATCAAAATACTAAGCTCAAGTACTACTGTTTTGTAAAAGCTAAATTTAACAAGTGCAATGTATATATTTATCAAGTACGTGTGGGGCGAATGAAATGAAAAGTCAGATATATGGAAACAGTTTTGTGTCTTTATTTTTTTTCAATTTTTCAATCTGTGCTACAAAATAGTCAAAGCTGTAACTAGTATTGACATTATATAGTAAATGACAAAGTTTTGATGCCGGAAAAAATAGCATCAAGCCTTTTTCTTAGTATCTGAATCCATTTGAAATCTTTGTACTGTTTACACTGAAAAACATATTTCTATACAACTGTATGTAGACAAAAAACTAATTACATTTTTTTTTCCCTTAGTGTCTTATTGATCTACTGGTCCTCATCTACTGGTTCATGGTCAGATCTCACCGAAAGATTGTACATGCAGTAAGTTGATCCAACACAGACACAGAGAGAACATGCAAACTCCACATAGAACATCCTCACCTAGTCTGGGAATCAAACTTTGAATTGCTAAAGTCAATCGGCACAATATTTGGTTACTGTATGATTGTGTTCAGACTTTTGTCCTGGTTTGATCCTGGTTCAGTTCTGTTTGTAGACTCGATTTGATCCAGTTCTAGTCCTGGTTTAGTAATGATCGAATCCTGGTTCTGCGTTTGGTCCCAATGTTGATTTTTTTCTGTGTGCAAGTGTGAACTTTAGCCGTAGTTCCGTATACACCAGTCTGGTTATGACCTCATGTGCTCTCCATAAAACACTTAAGCCTGTACAGTCTCGCTCCCCAGTTGGGTGGTTGGTTTGGGTCAGTGGTCCGGACTAAATGCGTCCCTTGGTCCCTTCCTCCTCCTCCTCCTCCTCCGCACTGCTTCTCCTCTTTCACCGGGAGAGCTCTCCATCACCCAGTCACGCTCGCCTGACCTGGCCCCGTAACTGCCTGCTTCCCCTGCAACACCTCTGCTCCCCTCCCCTCTGACCTCAACTAGTGCCTGTTCTTTGATATGAGAAGTACTTGAAGATAAAAATAAATTTGTGCATTTGTCGGCTACGGAATGCTTAGATTATAATTATAAGATATTTTTATCGTCTGAGAATCAAGAAGCAAGGCTGGTGCATAGTTAGCATGCTACTTGTTGTTAGCATTACTATGAAGGCAAAACTCCGCTCTAGCGTGAATAATTAGGATGCGTTAGTTAAGGGATTTGCACTTACATATTTTCGACGATTAGAGTAATCACATTCAAGTTTCACTGATTCAAAAATAATTTAGTTTTGAAGACACTCATTCTTCTGAGAGGATGATGTCATTGCACAGAGCCCCTGCAACCACAGAAGACAACATTCGCTTGTCCTCCCTAAAGTTGTGTCGGACCCTGGCTAGAGCTTTGCTGCCATCTGTGTCTCTTAAGCTTGATAAAGGTCCCTCAATCTTACTCCCCAGTGCTGTAGCTTCATCTGTTAGTTTGGATGTGACTATGAAGAAATAATTTCCTATTTAGTAACACTAAACTACGTCATAATCTCTGTGTAGAAATGTCCCATATTCAGCCTGCTGTTTCACATCAGTCACCCAGTCCTTTAACTCCGAGCTCAGTTTTTGTGATTTAGTGGGATTAATTTTTTTCCTCGAAAATCTTTGTAAAACTACAGTCAATCAAAACTAACAGATACGTTATCTAGATATGTTCTTGGAATGAAGTTGTTACTTTCAGATATCTGCGGGACAAGGATTGAGCCAAGTTTCCAAACTTGTGCTCATTCCACCACATGGCCATTAGGGTTAACATGTCAGAACGCCGTACAACAGAAAGGAAGCTGTTCTCACTAGGGCTTTAATATGCACCATTAATAAGTCCCATTTAAAGTACTTCATCTCACCTGACCTCACCTCACCTCACATGTGCTTCGTCGTCAAAGCAATGAGAGAGAGGAAGGCATTGACTTGTTCTACCTCCTTTTCAAGATAGCCCCCTCCTGATATGCACTATTCCAGGGGTCACCAACACGGTGCCCGCGGGCGCCATGTCGCCCCCAAGGAGTGCATGAGTCGCCCGTGGGCCGGTTCTAAAAATAGCACAACTTAATAGTGAGCTGCATCTAAAATTAAATTTTATTCTGTTGCTGTTTTTTTAATCACCCTTGCATTTATATAGATTTAAAAATGACAATATCTTAAAAATATATTCATTATACATGAAATTTAGATAAGTTAAGGTGAACTCTGACCTCCTCTAGTTCAAAGGTTAGTATTGTGCGCGTGACAAAACTAGTGCTCGTAGATAGTAAGCACACGGGCGCTGTGAAGATGAGCGCTGGATGCAAAAACATGGCAGAAAAAAGAAAGAAAATGTATCA